>JBCEWC010000561.1:0-54058 GCA_038996855.1 Solanum aculeatissimum | reverse complement strand
TACTTATACATGGGCTATACACAAAATATACATTATGATACACAAATATACATCGACTATACATGTCTATACAACGAAGACTATTTTTTTTTTGTAATTTTTGAAGTTTAGTATTTCTAAGTGTAATTTTACTATAAATATGAATTTGTTTTGAGATAACTCATATTTGAGTTTGACCCAAAACTTTTCGAGATCAAGCCCATATAATTTAGTAAGTGCAAGGTACTCACCATTTTACTCCATTTTAAAAAATAACTCTTTTTTTTAGTTATTTTTAGCAATTTTTCCACTTTTATTTTTTACATGACATTTTTTTTTATCATATTTGACGAATTTTAAATTTTGAATCACAAAATTTGAAAATTTACTTTACTTCTTAAATTGTGTGTCAAACCAAAATAAATCACTTAATGTAATAGAATGAGTAAAACTTTAGCAGCAGAGTTGTTTGTAAATTGTAACTTGAAAAGATCATCTTAGCAACAACAAAATTTTAAAACATTGTCTGTAGCTTGAAAATCTTGAGGAGTTGACATTGCGATAAAGAGGGGGTTATGGACAATGAGTAAAAGGAGAAAATGCAATTTTATTTTATATTTGCACTAAATAACGTTTTAGAAACACCAAATTAAGTTGACTCAAAGTTGGACGAAATCAAATCGAACCGAATTAGTTTAACTCGGTGCAGACATTTTTAAAAATCAAAAATTGAAGAACCAAATGTTTATCCCTACACTGAACATCTAAAGTATTTTATCTATTCATTTTTACTTGTTATGTTTGCTTTTTGAAAGTCAAATTATATGAACTTTCACCGCTATAAGATGTATTTTTTTCATTATATTATTAAGAGATGTATTGCAATTTATAGTGTTTTTTTTGTATGTATTTTAACATCTAACTTTAAAATATTGAATTAATTTGTTTCAATTTAATTTCGAAGATTCTTTAAACTGACACGTAGGATTCAGTAATTAATGTGTGAAAACTAATTCCTCCCTTCACTTTTTTACTTGGCATGTTTTGCTCTACTTGAGTCAATTTGACTTATCTTCTAAGTATACTGAATTAGATAAATTTAATATCTTAAATTTAGATATTCGAATATTATAGAAAAAAAAATACTATAAACTATAATCATGATAATATGTGGAAAAAATACATCTTAAAGTATTGAACAAAGTTCATATAGTTAGACTTTCGAAAAGTGAAACATAACAAGAAAAAAATAAATGGAGGAAATATTGTTTTCTTCAAATTTGAATTGACAAAGAAAGAAGTAATAGTATAAGTTTGAAGTTGTTCGTGGGGTCATAGAACTCACACAAAATTTAACTGTCTTTTTAAAAAGTACTAATTCATCAGGGAAACTTCATGTATTTTCAAAATAAATCTATTTATTGAAAAATCAAAAATACAAAAAATCTTCATTTTTTTTATAAAACAGCAGAAAACTTCTTCAAACAAAGAATACCACCAGTTATGGATCTCTGAACACATCAAAATACTTACAAAAATCCTAATGAACAACAGAAACAACTGATGGGCATACACGCCATCTTAAAACTCTCCAACAATGAACCAGATTTGCTATTATCAATGACCCAAAATTTTTCTTTTCAAAAACACCTTATATATATTCTCTCTATCTTCATACTACCCCTAATTGCTCATTTATATGATTATTTCTACTTTTGTGGGATAGACAACAAAATAAAAATGTACAAACTAAGTATATCAACATATTAATATACATTGGAGAAAAGGAAACTACACAATATCTAAATCATACTACTAGAAAATGATAATGCTCAACTACTTACTAGCCGTCAACTCTACTCCTCCGTATCCATACCTTCATATCTAAAGGTCATGTCCTTAATTAGCTCAAGTTGTGCCATGTTCTATCAAATAAATCCCCCCTAGTTTTTCTTCAACCTACCTACGCCTCTCTTAATTCCTAGTACAACCAACCTTCTACATCTCTCACATTTTCTATTCATATGCTAAACCATCTTACTTTTGCTTTCCTCATATTGACCACTCCTACCTTGTTTAATATAACTCAATTTTTAATATCCTAGTATGCCCACACATCCCTCTGAGTATTTCTATCTTTGTTACCTCCATCTTTTGAATGTAAAAATTCTTAATAGGCCAATATTTTGCTTTATATTATAGTGCTGGTCTAACCACTACAATGTAGAATTTTGTCTATTAACCTTGATGACATACTTTTATTGCATAATGCCCTATAGGAAAACCTCCACTTCATCCACTCTGTTCCAAAATGTTATGTGACCTCATTGTCAATCACCCTATCTCATTAAATTACTTACTAAGATACTTGAAGTCTCAAGTATGACTAGTACATTGATCTTCACTTCTACTCTGACTTGATGCATTATGCCATTGAACATGCATTCTAGAGTCTTAGTCCTGTTTATCCTAAAACCACTAGATTATAGGGCCTCTTTCTAAATTTCCCATCGATAATAATCTATATCATGCATCTCATCAACCATTACTATGTTATTTGTGAATAACATACATCACAATACTTTTCCTTGTATATGTCATGTCAATTCTTCCATCACTAAGGTAATAATGAATGGGCTAAGGGCTGATCCTTGTCGCAACATAATCATGATCATGAATTGTACGAAATTACCTCAAATTGTGCTATTTCAAGTCTTGTATCTATTATACATGTACTTAATAGCCTTAATATGAGTCATAAGTACACCCATAGACTCCAAATGCCTCCAAAAGACCTTTGCAGTGATTTTATTATTTTTTAAGGTATGAACAATATTTGTAAGGCTCTTTTCTTGTACCTATATTGATCCAACAACCTCCTTACAAAATGGATGGATTCTATAGTCAACACCTCAGTTTTAATCCAAATTAGTTCTTAAGACAGACATAACCTTCTTCATCCTCATGTTTATGATCTTCTCCCAGATTTTCATAGTGTGGTTTAATAGCTTGATACCTTTATAGTTAGTGCAATTTTAAATCTTACCCCGTTTTTGTACAATGACACAGTAATACTTTACTCTATTTCTCTAACATTATACAACTCAATCAAATACTCAATAACTGCCTTTCCTGTATTCTTCCAAAAGTCCTTCAGGATATTGCCTAGTTGGTTCTCTAATTCCCTCCTTCTCCTACAAATACCCCTTTAACCTTCGCTGCCTTTATGGATCTATAGTAACCAAAACTGTTATGCCTTTTGGATTGCTTTAACTTCTCTACCATGATATCCTTACCCATAGTTCTTTCAAGAGCTTAAGGGATAATGTTTGTTATTACTATCTAATGTGTTCACCTTCTACCCACTTCACCATTCTTGTCCTTGATATACTTTATTTGGTCTAGATCACGTAGGCTTCTCTCTCACACTTTTCATACAAACATTCAAAATTTATTGTTTTAGCCATCATAACTACTGACGTTGCTTCCATCTTCACCATCTTGTACTTTAATCTATTCCTCATATTGTCTTCCCTATTTAAGATTTTCATTAACAACTTATTAGAAACGTATTCGATTAAATTTTCATAGACCTTTTCATCCCACAACAGACCATTTTATGCACTTTAGTTACCCAATGTAAATTCTAACACTATCTAGTTATTTCCCTGATGCAAATAGCTAATCCAGTCCGTATACTATCAAATCATTGGAATCCCCTTCTTCATCCAATTCCTGCAACTCCTATTCAATCATTTACAACAAAACATTAGAATAGACCGTAAACTCACTTTTTTAAATTCTAATAATCAAAACTTATTTTTCATTGTACAATTTTAGAATCTGCTGATAGAAATAATGTCTACATAATCGAGGGAAAACCAAATATACTTTTGAGGTAATCCTTTCTCAAAATGAAACTATTACCTGAGAATTCATTTTCTTTCCAACATTCAGTTACTGAGGTGAAGTAAAACTTGCTACAAATCAATTAATTATAATGAAAGATACAAACTTGACATGAAAAGAAGAATTATCCAAGTATAAGGGGGATGAACAGAGGTAGTATGAAGACCAAACAAAAAACTATTAAGGTATTGTTGAAGAATAGAATTTTGGGTCTCTGACAATGGTACATTTGGTTCCTTGTTGGACATTTTTAAAATCACTTCTCTCAACTTCTCCATTACTTCTTCTTCTGATTATTCTTTTGCTTCTGTTGTTGAAAACTTAGGGTTTTCACAATTTTTTTATGTTTAGAAAAGTTTTATGCAGTTTAATTGGGGAAATTTGAAGATCTTTTTGTGTTTTCTTTAGGGAAAAATAGATGATTTTATATTCAGATAATACTCATATATTTAATCTCATTTTTTTTGAAAGAAAATACTATGTATGATTTTGTGGGGGTTGTACAACCTCTTTGAACTTGTCAAATTTGAGATGTTTCTTACAATGTCGAAGTTCTAATTCTCAATTCTATGATTATAAGTAAATTAAAATTGATCAAGCTATGGTTATCAATTTTTCGTACAGTAAAATATCGAAATCAAATTTTAAAATATTGAATCATACTGAATTAATTGCGTATGATAATGATGTAATATTTTTAAAAATTAAAATTATTGAATCAAAATTTACAATACCATATCATGTCCACCCCTAGGTAATATTACAGGATCTAAATTGTTCAAAGAGGTCATATAAGCCCATAAAATTTAAGTATCTTTAGAAAACCATATAATATTTAGAGGATGTTATTTGAAAATAAAATCATCTATTCCCTCCTCCCCTTCCCTCCCCTTCCCTTCCCCCCTCCCCCCCCAAAAAAAAACCAAAACATCTTCATATCTCCCCAATAAATCCACCCAAAAAGTTTCCTAAACATAAAAAAAGTATGAAAACCCTATGTTTTTAGTGACAGCTACAGAAGCAAAAGAAGAAGTAGTGGAGAAGTTGAGAGAAGTGATTTTGAAAATGTCCAACAAGGAACCAAATGTACTACTGTTAGAGACCCAAAACTCTATTCTTCAACAATACCTTAACAGTTTTCTGTCTAGTCTTCATACTATCTCTGTTCATCCTCCTTATACTTGAATAACCCCTCTTTTCATGTCAAGTTTGCATCTTTCATGATAATTAACTAATTTGAAGCATGTTTTAATTACTTCACCCCATTAACTAATTCTTGGAAAAAAATGAATTCTTTGATTATAGTCTCATTTTGGGAAGGATTAGCTCAAAGACATATTTGGTTTGCCCTCAATTATTAGACATTATTTCTATCAACAAATTCTAAAATGGTTCCTCAACTACACCTGTTAGTCTTTTTTTGAAACTAATAAGGTTAGTTGTAGTTTATCACGTTGATATATCGAAAAAATGAATTCTTAGATTATAATTTTCATTTTTAGTGATTGTAAATGGACTATTCTTGATGATCCAAAATTCCATTATTCTGCAAGACCTTTCCAACTTCCTCTTTGTCTTCATACTACTCCTAATCATCCATATTATTTGGGCAACTCATTTTTTCAAATAAATTATATATATTTTATTATGATTAATTATTGTAAGTGATTTGTATAAACTTTTACTCGCTCCTTATTTTTTTTTCCTGAAAATTATGATTAATTGGAGGAGCGCTTGCTTCTTAGATACAATGTACCCAGTATAATTGTAAGACCCCACTCAAGAAAAGTATAAAAGTCCAAGAAAAGAGTCCTGAAAATTTTCTGAAGTGCCAATTGTTATGAAGGGGTTTACGAGTCGTAGGTCGAAGTACGAGCCGTATAATGGTTCGTGAGCAATTTCAGTAGCTCAATTTTGAGGACCAGCTTTGTATGAGAGTTTTTACGAGTCATATATAATTTCACGAATCATAAACGTTGTTCGTAAAAATGAGGGTCAAACTTGGTGAAATTAGGGTCCTTCAGGGATTTGATCTACGACTTATCAGACGACCCGTAAAAAGATTTACGAGTCGTAAGTCGTGTCATAGAATTGGAAATTAGAGAAATAGTTTATGGAAATTCTAATGTGACAACAGATGAAACCTCTTTTACAGCTCGTTGACTGGACCACGACCCATAAACGGGGTGTTGTGGTCCTTTCCGATGGGATTTTTAAAAGGGATAGTTTTGACATTTCTTGTTATTTGAGGCCTAAAGTACGTGGTTTCACCCCTCAAAGTGACCCCTTATCAGCACAAACAACCCTAAATTACTCATTCCTTTCCATTTCAAAATTTTACTTAGTCTTAAGACTCTCCCAAGCCTCCTCCAAGAGCCCAAGCAAGAGAAACAAGCTAGGATTTCAATTCTTCCATCTTCAAATAAGAATTTTCTCCCCTAAGTCACCAGGTATGTGGGGGCTTCATTCATGGGGATTCGTTCACCTATGAAGCCAATCCTTCTCCTCTTGTTAAATTTCATGATTTTAAGATTAAATACCTTATGGGTAAACTTTATTATACATTATACACATGAGTTGAATTTGGATTCTTTAAGTATTGATTTACTATGCATGAATACCTATTGAAGATATATTTCATGAGTTGATATATATCTATTGAAACTATGCATAATGTAAACTATGAAAGATTATGAAAATGAGGTGGATTTTATGATACCCAAATTGGGGTTTTACTACAATATTGGTGGGTTGATTTGAATGACTTTCAAATAAATTGATTTTTACTTTTTCCATATCTTATACTCTTGAAATGCATGGTTTTAGGACTATGTACACATACCCACCGTATTTTGATCAAGTCATGTAACAAACTTCTATGTTGATAAGAGTCTCACTGTAAGGCATGTGAATTGAGAATATTGAAAATGTTGAAGGGATATTTAAACATGCTATGAGCTCACGAAAATGTTATGAAGGTTAAGAATAATGTGAAGCCCTTTCATCGATATTATGAAGCTTTAGATTTGATGAGCTACTCTGTGAGAATATTATGACATTATGCTGCTTCACATATTATGGCTATAAGTATGATTTGAATATTCCTTGGGATTATGATCTAGCACCGAGTGGACCTTGGTAGATAACCATTGTCCTATAACTATGTTGCTACCATAGGTTGTGAATTGCTTGTAACATGAATTACCTAAAAGGGGGAGTTCCCGTAAGGCACATGCCATTTATTATCCAAAAAAGTGGGGTTCCGTAAGGCTTCTACATTCTATTATTTGAAAAGGGTGATGTTCTCGTAAGACTCTTATTTTGTAATCTACCAAAAAGGAGAAGTTCCCATAAGTTAACCAAAAAGGGTGTTGTTCCCGTAAGGTATTTGTGAGGCACTTTTCCAAAAAGGGGAGGTTCCCGTAAGGTGAGTGTTTAGTTTACCTTGGCAAAGTAAATCACTCCTTTATTCAGCGTGGAGTGAACACCGAGATTCTAAATAGTAGCTCACTTGGTCTTAATTGTTGGTTATGGTCCCTTCCCATCTATGCATGATATGATTTGGATATCCCCATATATATTTGACTAGCGCATCAACCATTCATGCCATATTAAGTTTATATCCATTCACTATGAATATGCATATTGTTTAATTGTGGTTTATGTTTCATTATTGCATTGCACCCCATATATTTAGTACATTCCAAGTACTAACATATGTTTCATTTGCCTACATGATCTAACCATGTAGGGACTGGACCTCCTATTCATCCTCCTCCTCTACGTGGCTAGCTGGATTACTTGAAGATTTCTATTGGTAAGTCCTTCACTTTGGGGACAATATCCACTTTATTTTCATGCTTTAATTAACACTTGTATATTTTTGGGTACTTATCTTTTGAGGGTGACCTCGGGAGATGTCTTGGCCCTCGTTTCATTCGTATTAGAGGTGTTGTTGGATATGGAAAATGTATGTATTGGATTTGACTTCCATTATGTGTATGTGATTATGTAAGATTTTCCTTAGTCCCTATTCCCTTCTATATGATGATATTTGTTGAAAACATGATGGAAATTCCAAGTCCCGGTAACATCCCCATAGCATGAGTCATACTTACCCGCCCCTTAGACTTTACTTGTTATGTGATCCATGCAAATTCTCTTCCCTAAAATATCTCCATAGCTTGAGTCTAAAGTCTTGTTTCCCCTAGAATTATTTATTACTTATTTGATTGTTTAATTATGCTTCCGCAACCAAGGATGTGCAAATGATATGTTAAGAAGCTTGATTGGGTTGCCTTGGGGTTTCCCATTCTCTATGTCCCATCTAGGCTCTATGCTTGGGTCGTGAGACTTGGTATCAGAGTACTAGGTTTGTAAATGATCCTAAAAAATCTAACACACCGCATCAGGTAGAGTCTTATTCATTATTGTGAAACGTGACACAATTATGAATAGGAGGCTATGAGATATTTTAGGAAATGATTCACTTCTTCATACTCTATATTTTGCTATAGATTTGAACTGAGGTTCTCTTTTCTTAAAGGATAGTATTTTGCTCTTTTAGATCATGCCACCAAAGAGAATGCCATAAAGAGCTTCTACACTCGAGGGTGATCTGGCCCCTTCGATTTCTCAAGCTCCCCAAGAACAAGAAGGGGTCACACACGGCAAGTACCAGAATGCCATTTTTATGTTGGCACAAGTCGTGACCAACCAATTGAACCAAGGAGCCCATGCTTCTCATGCTCCCACCCCAGCTTCAAGAGTTAGGGATTTTACAAGGATGAACCCTCCAGAGTTCTATGGCTCCAAAATAGAAGAGGACCCCCAAGGATTCATTGATGATATGTATAAAGTGCTTGCTATTATGGGGGTGAGTTTTGAAGACAAAACGGAACTTTCGGCCTACCAACTTAAGGGCCTTGCTCAAATTTGGTTTACTCAATGGAAGGAAGAGAGGGAGGATAATGATCCCATCCCATGAGAGGAATTCAAGGACGCCTTCCTCAATCATTTCTTCCTTATTGAGTTGAGAGAGGCAAATATGATTGAGTTCATGAATCTTAAACAAGTATCCATGAGTGTGAGGGAGTATTCCCTTAAGTTCAACAAGCTCTCAAAATATGCTCCTAACTTGGTTGCCGACTCTAGGTCAAGGATGAATAAATTTATGTCGGGGGTATCTGATTTGGTGAATGAAGAATGTCGCACCACCATGCTTGTGGGTGATATGTACTTGTCTCAGCTCTTGACTTATGTCAAGCAAATTGAAGGAATAAGCTTAGGAAAAGAAAAAGTGGGGGAGGGGTCCAATAGGGCTCGGTATGATGGTGACTTGCAAGGTGCTAAAGGTGGTAGTTTCCAACAAGGCCACAAATTCCACGGCCAAGGGTTCTCAAATTCTTAAAATCAAAGATTTGCTAATTATAGGGTACCTCACCCAAAGGCCCATGGTGGTAATGGTGGTCAAACTGTTCCTAAATATGGGATATGTGGTAAGAACTATGGTGTTAGATGCTATAGATATGTGGGTGCTTGCTTCGGGTGTGGCAAAATGGGTCACAAGAGTGCAAATTTTCTAAACAAAGGTAATAATGGTCATCTTCAAGGGCAAGGTGCTCATGTTGATCAAAGACCACAAGGTGGCCAACAAGGGGGTGCTCCACATCACAATTAGTTTTATGATCTTCAAGGGAGATAGGGAGTAGATGAGATGCCCGATCTTGTTACTGGTATGTTAAAGGTTTATGGTTTTGATGTGTATGCTTTATTGGATCCAGGTGCCACTTTTTCTTTCATTACCCCTTTGTTGCTAATAAGCTTCATGTGTGTTCTGAAGCATTATGTGAACCCTTTGAGGTGTACCCCCGTTGCGAGTCCATTATTTCTAGAAGAGTCTATAGGGGTTGTCCCGTGTCTATATTACATAAAGTCTTGCCTTGTGATATCGTTGAACTTTGCATGGTAGATTTTGATATCATTCTTGGGATGGATTGGTTATATACATACTATGCTTCCATTGATTGTAGGACTCATAAGGTTAAGTTCCAATTTCCTAATGAGCTCGTCTTTGAGTGGGAAGGTCATTATTTGGTGGTTAAGGGTAGGTTCATTTCTTGTCTTAAGGCCCAAAATTGATTTCTAAGGGTTGCATATACCATCTTGTAAGGGTTAGGGATGTTGAGTCTAAAGGCCCTCCCATTGAGTCGGTCCTGGTAGTTAATGAGTTCCTTGATTCTTTCTTGATGAGATTTCTGGTGTTCCTCCACAAAGGGAAATAGGTTTTGGTATAGACCTCCTCCTTGATACACAATCCATTTCCATTATCCCTTATTTTATGGCCCCAACAAAGTTAAAGGAATTGAAGCATTAATTGAAAGATTTATTGGAGAAGGGTTTCATAAGGCCTACTACGTCACCTTGGGGTGCACCAGTGTTGTTTGTAAGAAAGAAGGATGACTACCTTAGAATGTGCATCGACTATCGACAACTCAATAAGGTCACTATAAAGAACAAGTATCCTTTGCCAAGGATAGATGACCTATTTGATCAACTAAAATGGTCTAATCATTTTTCTAAGATTGTTCTTCGATCCGAATACTACCAAATTAGGGTGAGGGAATGTGATATTCCTAAGATGGCTTATCAGACTAGATATGGTTACTTTAAATTTGTTGTGATATTATTTGGCCTAACTAATGTACCAACGATATTTATGGATCTTATGAATAGAGTCTTTAAACCCTACCTTGACATGTTTGTAGTGGTCTTCATAGATGATATTTTGATCTACTCCCGAAGTGAAGAAGAGCATGCAAATCATTTGAAGGTAGTGTTGAAAATTTTGAGGGATGAGAGGTGATTTTCCAAATTTAATAGATGTGAATTTTGGTTAAAAGAAGTTACATTCCTAGGGCATGTGGTGTCGGGTGATGGAATTAAGGTGGACCCTAAGAAGATGGAAGTGATAAGAAATTTGCCTAGACCCTTGGCTCTAACGGATATTAG
Organism: Solanum aculeatissimum; assembly: GCA_038996855.1. Taxonomy (NCBI): domain Eukaryota; kingdom Viridiplantae; phylum Streptophyta; class Magnoliopsida; order Solanales; family Solanaceae; genus Solanum; species Solanum aculeatissimum. The sequence continues at coordinate 43,159 of JBCEWC010000561.1, read as the reverse complement.
GAGTTTCTTGGTCTTTGTAGGGTACTACCGAAGGTTTGTGAATGGTTTCTCTTCAATTGCTTCCCCTTTGATGAAATTGACACAAAAGAAGTCAAAATTTATTTGGATCAATGAATGTGAAAGAGTTTTCAAACCTTGAAGACAAGCCTACATTCGCTCCTATCTTGGCTCTATCGGAAGAGTTAGAAGGGTTTGTGGTTTATTGTGATGTTTCAAGGATTGGTTTGGGGTGTATATTGATGCAAAGTGGCAAGGTCATAGCCTATGCTTCTAGGCAACAAAAAGTGCATGAGCGTAATTATTCCACTCATGATCTTGAATTAGCAGCCATGGTGTTTGCTTTGAAAATATGGTGTCATTATTTATATGGGGTTCATGTGGATGTGTTCGCCGACCACAGGAATCTCCAATATGTGTTCACACAAAAGGATCTTAATTTGAGACAAAGAAGGTGGATATAACTCCTCAAAGATTACGATATGAGTATGCATTATCATCCTAGAAAGGCTAATGTTGTGGACGATGCTCTAAGTAGAGTGTCCATTTAGTGTGTAGCTCATATTTAGGATAACAAGAATGAATTGGCCAAAGAAGTTCACCGGTTGGCTAGGTTGGGTGTAAGGTTGGATAAAGTTGAAAGTGAGGGTGTTGTGGTTGTTGATGGATCCAAATCTTCTTTGATTGAAGAGTTCAAGTCCAAGGAAATTTGTGAGAATTGAAATCTTTGGTTAAGGATAGTAAGGTAGAGGTTTTCTCCCAAGGAGGAGATGGTGCCCTTAGATACCAAGGTAGGTTGTGTATGCCTAATGTTGATCAATTGAGGGGAGTGATTTTAAAAGAGGTGCATAACTCATCCTACTTTATTCATTTAAGATCTACAATGATGTATAGAGACTTGAGGGAAGTGTATTGGCGGGGTGGTATGAAAGAGATATTGCCAAGTTTGTAGTCGGTTGTCGCAATTGCCAACAAGTCAAAATCGAACATCAAAGGCCGGGTGTCCTATCCAAATAAATAGAGATTATCACATGGAAGTGGGAAGAGGTCAACATGGATTTTGTGATTGGTTTGCCAAAGACTTGAAAGCACTTCGATTCTATTTGGGTTATTATTGATAGAATGACAAAATCAACTCACTTTCTCCCGGTTAAAACAACTTTTGGTGCCAAAGATTATGCCAAGATATATATTCATAAGTTGGTTAGATTGCATGGGGTACCATTGTCTATTATTTTGGATCATGGTGCTCAATTTACTTCCTATTTTTGGAGATCCTTCAAAAAAGGGTCTTGGTACCAAGGTTAAGCTTAGCATGACCTTTCATCCTCAAACGAATGGTCAAGCCGAGATGACAATTCAAACTCTTGAGGATATGATTAGGGATTGTGTTTTGGAGTTTAAGGGTAGTTGGGATTAACATCTCCCACTTATCGAGTTTGCTTACAACAATAACTATCACTCTAGCATTGGAATGGCTCCTTTTGAAGCTATTTATGATAGACGTTGTAGGTCCTCGGTTGGGTGGTTTGATGTGGGGGAAATTTCCTTATTAGGTATGGATTTGGTTATGGAAGCTTTTGAGAAGGTGAGGTTTATTAGGGTAAGATTGAAGATGGCTCAAAGTAGGAAAAAGTCCTTCTCCGATGTGAGAAGGAGAGAACTTGAGTTTAATGTTGATGATTGGGTTTATTTGAAGGTCTCACCCATGAAGGGTGTTGTTCGGTTTGGTAAGAAGGGAAAATTGAGCCCCAGGTTTGTAGCTTATAGGATTATGAGGAGGGTTGGTAAGGTTTCCTATGAATTGGAGTTGCCTATGGAGATGAATGTAGTTTATCTGGTCTTCCATGTATCTATGTTGAGGAAGTGTGTAGGTGACCCAAGTTCTATAATGCCTTTGGATGTCATGGGTGTGGTGGAAGATAACTTGACCTATGAGGAAGTTCCAGTGGAAATATTAGATAGGCAAGTGAAGAGGTTAAGAAATAAAGATATTGCATCCGTCAAGGTCCTTTGGAGGAACCAACATGTAGAAAGTGCCATTTGGGAAGCCGAAGCCGATATAAAAAAGCGATATCCCTATTTCTTCCTTTCTAATCAAGCTTGAGGTACTATAATCTCTTCTATTTTAGAACCTCCTTTTATTGCATGTTATTCTCAAGTTATTTATGCATGGTTCATGTGATAATCATGAGGCTTAGATAATTATTTGTATATTCGGGTTGATATGCTGGAGAAATAATGGAAATATAACATCGGTCGAGCCGAATTATGATATAATTTTATTTCTATTGATGAATTGAGATGAAATATGGGGAAATATTGATACTTGAGATAAAAAGTGATTAAATGAGGCTCGTGAGACCTATGGAAATAAATATGGTAAAAATGATGAATGTTGAGATACCCTGAGATGATATAATTACTTGTTGAGATGAGTAGGTTCGGAATCAATGATTTGCTTATCTATATTGGGCCGAGTAGTTCCGGTATCATTGACTTGCTTATCTTTTTAGACGAGTAGGTCTGGTATCACTTGTACTCCTGACTGTTGATATAATTTATGGAAACTTAACCCAAAATGATAAGTTAAGCATTAATTGTGGCATCTGATACTATTCTTGAAATATATTTGATTATTATGAGCTTCATGCATCGATACATATGCCCTAATATTATTATCCATGTGTTCATCCATATCTGTGTTGCACCATTGATTTGCATCTATTGCTTGTGGCTTGTATCATCCCTAGACCTGAGTAGGAGCAAGGGGATTATGCTTCACATTGGTACTACCCCCTTGATCCAAGCAAAAGGCAAGGGCGAGATTCATACTTTATATTACCTTGACCACGGGTAGGTGGCAAGGACTTGGTATCACTCTATTACCTAGACCAGGCAAGTGGCAAGGATTTGTCATCATTATATTACCTTGACCACAGATAGGTGGCAAGGCCGTGACACTTTTGGCATTTAGATTGATGAGTTGTGCATGACATTTATAATTGGATTCATGACATTATGGGTTATTGAGGACATTTCTAAATTATTATGATGGGCATGTATATATATATATATATATTGTTGTGTACTAACCTTTTTTGGATGCAGGTGTAGGATTCTTTGTTATTACTTTACTTGTTCGATTTCTCTTACCCAGTTGGTCGAACCTGCTGGGTATATTTTGGTGTACTTACCCCTACTTTATTTCATCCCTATAGATAGTACACAAGGTTTAGGATAGGGTAGTTGATCAATCTATCGGAGTGTTGTGGATATTATCTTGATCTTTACGGTGAGGCTTAGACTTTGAGTCGTCGTGGATCTTTGAATTCTCTTTCATTTCTTTTCTATCAGACTATATATCAGATATTACAGGACAACCTTGTATTTTTCTTTGAGATAGTTCTATTTATCCTTCAATACTGTTATAGATGCTCTTGTACTCATGACTCCAAATTTTGGGAGATTTCTTGCGTTAAATGAGTTGTTTCGGCTTTATTTTATTCTTCTTTAGTTGCGATTTGATTTTGGGTCATGACAAGTTTTGTATCAGAGTTTTAGGTTTTTTGGGATCATGAGTCAAGAGTAGGGTATCTAGTAGAGTCTCATAGATTAGTGTGTAGATGTCCACGCCCATTTTCGGGAGGCTACATGATACTTGTTAGGAAAGACTTTCACTTCTTGCATCTATTCGTGTGTTTCTATGTGTTACCCACCTTGACAATATTTAATCTACTCCTTTTATGTAGATGTCGATTACTAGATCCTATCTATCGGTGGGAGGGACCGAGACAACTGATGTGACTCCCACATGAGGAAGAGACAAAGTTCGGGGTAGGGCCAAGGGTTGAGGACTTGCTAGAGGGGCAGCTCCACCCAGGGGGCAGACTCGGTCAACTTCTCCAGAGCCTGTTATTGAACCAAAGAGGCCTACTGATACTATTCCATCGTCTTCAATTGCAGCTCCTACACCCTCATTTTAGGAGCTACTATTGCAGATATTGGCTAGATTGGAGGGAGCACCATCTGCCTCAGTTTCTACAACACCGGTCGGACTTTCTATAGCCCTCCCTGAGCCAACCATGATTCATGTTGGTCCTTCTTTAGTTCCATCAGATTCTCCTATGACTGTTATGGTTTCGCCTCAGACATCTAGGCCAAGTTCGGGTTACAAGTTTTAGAGTTTGGTTGTTGCTCTATCTATTGCACCACCCTTATTTATGGTGCCATCATCTTCAGCTAGCCCAACCATGTCTACCACGGAGTAGAAAAGTTTTGAGCGATTTGTTAGATTAGATCCCCCGAGGTTTGATGGTACACCTGATGACAGAGCTTATGATTTCTTTTCTGAGTGTTACGACTGACTGTGTAATTTAGCAATTATTGAGTCACATGGGGTTGCCTACACTTCATACCAGTTCACCGACCTCGCCAAAGAGTAGTGAAGGTCAGTGGCAGCTCATCGACCTGTTGGATCTCTATCCATGACATGGGTACAGTTCACAGAGATGTTTTCGGAGAGGTTTGTACTATATAGACTCCGAGATAGTCATCAAGATGAGTTTGATAGACTTTGGCAGGGTTCTATGTCAGTTTTAGATTATAAGACTAGATTTCATACATTGCCTCAATATGCCTTATCCAGTATTCCTACTGAGTTCGAGAGGGTTTGACGGTTTACTAAAGGGTTGGTAGGTTACTTACAAGAGGCTACAACGTTATTGGTATTTTCTAGAGGCACCTTTCAGAGTATTATGGATTATGCTTGCATGATAAAGCGCATTAGGCATGAGAGATAAGGTGGCGGGAAGATATTCCATCAGCATGATCAATTTAGTGTACCCCCGCCTTGTGAGAGAAGATGTTAGAGATAGGTCCATCAGGGCCAGACAGTTCAGGTAGCTCTTCCAGTATCTGACAGTGATGATAGGTCTAGGCCTACTCATATAGGTCAGGATGGTTCTCTTGATTCAGCCAAACGTGGTGGTTCTTTGGCATAGTTATCTTAGAGGCGAGACCCCAAGTCTTGTCATGTGTTATGATAAGGTTAGGCACTACATCAACCGTTCTCCCCATCGTGTGTTTCCAGCTCAGAGTTCAGGACCTCAGGTAGCAGCCAGATACACCTCTCAGGGTAGAGGGGTGGAGCTAGCAGAGGTCGTGGTACGGGGAGAGGTGGAGCCTATGGAGGTCTACCGGCTAGTGGTGGGCATAAAGTTTGCTACATTTTCCCAGATAGAGACGAGGCAGAGGCTTCAGATGCCATCGTCACAAGTATAGTTCTAGTATGCCATCATTCAGATTCAATGCTATTTGATCTGGGATCTACTTACTCATATATGTCAACCTATTTTGCCTCTAATATTAATATTATATGTGAGCCACTTACTGAGCCTATTTGTGTTTCCATCTCGGTAAGTGAATCTTTAGTGGTGAATTGGGTATATTGAGGTTTTATTGTGACCTTTATGGGAAGAGATACTGTTGCTGACCTGATATTATTGGATATGGTAGACTTTGATGTGATACTGGGTATGGACTGGTTGTTACCTTATCATGTTATTATTGATTGCCATGCAAAGACAGTGACCCTGTCTTGCCCAGATGTGCCTCGTTGGTATGGAATAGAACACCTAGCTCCTATCTTAAGGGTGCCATTTCATATATGTGTACTTGTCAGATAATGGAGAAAGGATGCTTAGCTTATTTGACTCATGTTCAGGCTATTTCTCGGGAATCCCCATCTTTGGAAGACACCATAGTAGCTAGAGAGTTTATGGATGTATTTTCGACTGATTTGCCAAGTGTCCCTTCGGATTGTGATATTGACTTTGCTATTGATGTGGAGTCGGGCACTAAGCCTATATCTATTCTTCCTTATCGTATGGCTCCAGCTAAATTGAAGGTATTAAAGGAACAATTGGAAGATTTGTTGAAAAAGGGATTTATTCGTCCGAGTGTGTCTCCCTGGGGTGTTCCTATCTTGTTTATGAAGAAACCAAATGGCACTATGCGTATATGTATTGATTACCCCTAGTTGAAAAAAGTGACCATCAAGAATAAGTTTCTTTTACCTTGCATTGATTTTCTTTTTGACCAGTTACAGGGTGCTTTAGTATTCTCCAAGAATCATTTGAGGTCCGAATATTATCAGTTGAGAGTTCAGGAGTCTGATATCCTGAAGATAACTTTTAGGACCCACTATAGGCATTATGAGTTCGTGGTTATGACATTTAGGTTGACTAACGCCCCGACTACTTTTATGGAGTTGATGAATAGAGTTTTCAAGCCCTATTTAGATATCTTTGTGATTGTGTTCATAGATGATATCTTATTTTATTCTAAGAGCGAGGTTGATCATGTTCAACACTTGAGGACCGTACTTCAGATATTGAGGGATGAGAAGTTGTATGCAAAGTTCTCAAAGTGTGATTTTTTTTCTTAAGTCAGTTACTTTTCTTGGGCATATTGTGTCCAAAGAGGGTATTATGGTTGATCCGGCCAAAGTAGCAGTTGTTCCTGAGTGGGTCAGGCCTACTTCCGTGACTACAATTCAGAGTTTCCTTGGGTTAGCAGGGTATTATCAATATTTTGTTCAGGGTTTTTCATCTATAGCATCCCCATTGACTAGATGGACTCAAAAGGTTATGAAATTTCAGTGGTCGGATGATTGAGAGGTGAGCTTCCAAAAGCTCAAGGATTTGTTAACTTCAACACCTATTCTTGTTTTACCCAAGGAAGGGGTTCCATTTATGGTATATTATAAGGCTTCTGGTGTGGGTTAGGGTGGTGTACCGATGCAAAGGGGAAAGGTGATAGCTATGCTTCTAGACAATTGAAGGTGCATGAGAGAAACTACCCTATCCATGACTTAGAGTTGGCTGCAGTTGTATTTGTGTTGAAGTTGTGGCGATAATATTTATACGGGGTGCATTGTGAGATCTTTACCAATCACCGGAGTCTCAAATATATCTTTTCTCAGCCTAATTTGAACATGAGACAGAGCAGGTGGTTAGATTTTCTTAAGGACAATGATATCTCTATTCTCTATCACCCCAGGAAGGTCAACGTGGTGGCAGATGCTTTGAGCCAGAAGGCTACTAGTATAGGGAGTTTGGCATTCTTGAGGGCTGAGAAGAGACCCTTAGCTCTAGAGGTTCAGTCACTTGCTGGGCAGATGGTTTGTTTAGACATTTCTACTCCTCAGAGTATTTTGGCATTTGTTGAGGCTAGATCTTCTTTGCTTGATCAGATATATGCTCACCAGTTCGAGGATACCAGATTATGCAAGATTTGTGATAAAGTGATGAGAGTTGAAGACAAGGTGGCTATTATTGATTCTAATGGTGTATTGAGGGTTGATGGTAGAGTTTGTGTGCCTAAAGTTGGGGATTGGGTGAGATTGATATTAGAGGAGGCCTATTGTGCTAGATATTCTATCCAGCCAGGTGTGGCTAAGATGTATCATGATCTTAAATAGTATTATTGGTGGTTTGGCATGAGGAGATATATAATTGAGTTTGTGGTCAAGTGTTTCAATTGCCAATAGGTGAAGAATGAGCATAAAAAACCCTATGGATTGATGCAAAGAATGCCCATTCCCGAGTGGAAGTAGGAGAGAGTGACTATGGATTTTGTCACATGTTTTCCCACAACCTTGGACAAGTTTGATTCAGTTTGGGTGATCGTTGATTATTTGACCAAGTCACCACACTTCATACCGGTGAAGACTAGCTACAGTGCAGAGCAGTTAGCTAGATTATATATCCGGAACATTATCAGGTTGCATGGTGTGCCAATATTGATAGTTTCAGATAGAGGGTTTGTGTTTACTTCTCATTTTTGGCAGGCTCTTCAGTGTGGTTTGGGTACTAGAGTGGATTTTAGTTTAACTTTCCACCCCCAGACATATGATTAGTCCGAACGCACTATTCAGGTGTTGGAGGAGATGCTTCAGGCTTGTGTTATTGATTTTGGGGCCTGATGGGACCAAAACCTACCATTGGCAGAGTTTGCGTATAACAATAGTTATCATTCAAATATTCAGATGGCACCGTTTTAGGCCTTGTATGGCCAGAGGTGTAGGTCACCCATTGGATAGTTTGATTCAGGTTCAACTGAGGTATTGGGTGTTGATTTGCTTCAGGATGCCATGGACCGGGTCCATTTAATTCAAAGTAGACTTTTGACAACCCAGAGTCGCTAGAAGAACTATGTTGATCGGAGGGTTAGACCTCTAGAATTCTCTGTTGGTGATAGTGTTTGGCTAAAGGTTTCACCCATGAAGGGTGTGATGAGATTGCAAAGAGGCGAAAGCTTAGTCCCAGATTCATTGGTCCTTTTGAGATTTTTAGAAGAGTTGGTGAAGTTTCCTATGAGTTGACATTACCACCAAGATTATCATCAGTATATCTTATTTTTCATATTTCTATGCTCCGTTGATATTTTCCTGATGAGTCCCATATGATTTCATATGACTCGGTTGAGTTAGGTTCATATTTGTCCTATGTTGAGGAGCCTATAGCTATATTGCGCAGACAGATTTAGAAATTGAGATCCAAAGGCATACCTTCTGTGAAGGTTCAATGGTGCCACCATTCCATTGATGAGGCTACTTGGGAGTTAGAGTCTGACATATGGGCCAGATATCCCAGCCTTTTTGAGACTTCAGGTACTTCTCTTTTTCTTATCTTCGAGGACAAACATTCTTTTTAATGGTAAATGATGTAATGACATGGTTGGTCATTTTTAGCATTTTTTGTGAAAATTACTATTTTACCCTTTCATAAGTTTCTTTGGGCCTATTTTGAACTATTGGAATGGTTGGAACTGGAATCCTGAGTTTTGAAAGTTGAAAAATATGAATTTTGATATTTTTGAAGGCTTAAGTTATTGAAAAGGTGAGTTTTTTAATCATTCTGAGTTTTGGAGGTTGGATCAGGGATCCATTGATTCCAAAATGTCAAAATTGAACTACAGGAAGTTGCAGAACTGAATTTGGAGTTAAAACGAGGGTTTTAGACCCAAAGTTGTGATTTTAGTGGTTTTTGGAATCAAAGTTTGACTTTGGTCAACATTCAGAGTTTGGAAGCTCGGATCAAAATTCTGACAGTTCCAATAGTTCTGGATGCTGAAACTAACGCTAAAAATGGTCTCTTCATAATTTTTGGAGCTTCCGAAGGCAGTTTTGGTATTTTGAGTTTTAAACTAGTTTTATTGATTTGAATCGGTAAATGTGGCGGGAAGGCCTTAAAACTAATTTCTGATGATTCCGTTGCATCTAAAATGTCATTTCTAGTAGGGTTGCATATTTGGTTTATATTTATAGGGTTCCGAATGAGTTCCGAGGGTCAAAAAGTGTGTTTTGAAAGGTGTTGGTGAAAGTTGATTGCGGTCAACGCCCGATTAACATGGGTCAACAACCCAATTTTCTTTTATTTTTATTTGCTGAAAATACCCCTTCTTCCCCATTTTGACCACTACACTATTTTCTTCTATTTTTGGAGTTCCAAAAGCTTGGAGTGACAATTTTGAGCAAGATTTTTCATGGATTTTTATTTAGGTAAGCTTCCTAAACACAAATTCTTTTATTTTCAGTATTTAAATTATGATTTTGACTTGAAATTTTTGGTTTCAACCCTCCAATTTTTATGAGTTTTCAAGAACATGATTCAAACTTTAAATGATGATTTCTCATCGATTTGAACTCAATTTGAGTGAATTTTCACCCACAGACTCCATTCTTCGTGTAGAACCTGATTTTAAAGTTAATTTTCATATTCGAGATTTTTAGCCCTAATTTTAACCATTTTGCCTCTAAGACTAAACTATGCCAACATGGGTATCAACATGCTCCTCTTGATGCGTAGTATCCATTTTTGATAGAGGTTGATCGATTTGGAGCTCGTTTAGAAGTTTGAGTTGATTGAAAGTTTGTCCGAGTGCGGTTTTGGCTTTGAGGTAGGTTTAACTAACCTTCTTGGGACTGGATTTGAGTTATTGACCATGTTCATGTGATAACCATGAGTCTTAGATAATATTTGTATATTCGGGTTGATATGTTGGAGAAATGATAAAAATGTGACATCGATCGAGCCGATTATGATATAATTTTGTTTCTATTAATGAATTGAGATGAAACATGGGAAAATATTGATACTTGAGACAAAAAATTATTAAATGAGCCTTATGAGACCCATGAAAATAAATCTGGCAAAAAAGATGAATGTTGAGATATCCTGAGGTGATATAATTACTTGTTGGGACGAGTAGGTCCGGTATCAATGATTTGCTTATCTATATTGGGACGACTAGGTCCAGTATCATTAACTTTGCTTATCTTTTTGGATGAGTAGGTTCGGTATCACTGGTACTCCTGGCTATTGATATAATTTTTGGCAACTTAACCTAAAATGATGAGTTAATCATTAATTGTGGTATCTGATACTATTCTTGAAATATATTTGATTATTATGAGCTTCATACATCGATACATCTGCCCTAATATTATTATCCATATGTTCATCCATATCTGAGTTGCACCATTGATTTGCATCTATTACTTGTGGCTTGTATCATCCCTTGACTCGGGTAGGAGGCAAGGGCATTATGCTTCACATTATTACTACCCTTTTGACCTAGGTAGGAGGCAAGGGCGAGATTCATACTCTATATTACCTTGACCACGGGCAGGTGGAAAGAACTTGGCATCACTCTGTTACCTTGACCCGGGTAGGTGGCAAGGATTTGGCATCATTATATTGCCTTGACCACGGACAGGTAGCAAGGCTGTGACACACTTGGCATTCAGATTGATGAGTTGTGCATTACATTTATAATTGGATTCATGGCATTATGGGTTATTGAGGACATTTCTAAATCATTATGATGGGCGTGTATATATATATAGTTGTGTACTAACCCTTTTTAGATGCTGGTGTAGGATTCTTCGTTATTACATTACTTGTTCGATTTCTCTTACCCAGTCGGTCGAACCGGCTAGGTATATTTTTGTATATTCACCCCTACTTTGCTTCATCCCTACAAATCGTACACAGGATTTGGGATAGGGTAGTTCATCAATCTATCAGAGTGTTGTGGATATTACCTTGATCTTTACGGTGAGGCTCAGACTTCGAGTCACCGTAGATCTTTGGATTCTCTTTCATTTCTTTTTTATCAGACTATGCATCAGATATTATGGGACAACCTTGTATTTTCCTTTAAGATAGATGTATTTTCCCTTCAATACTATTTTAGATGCTCTTGTACTCATGACTCCAGGTTTTGGTAGATTTCTTGTGTTAAATGAGTTGCTTCCGCTTTATTTTATTCGTCTTTAGTTGCAATCCAATTTTGGGTCGAAGAGACTCATTTTCCCTAAGCAACAACATTTCATAAGGGAGGAAAGGGAACAAATTAGGAAACCCTACCTAGTTACCTACTTATAGGGACAATGTCGGGCCATACCTGAAATGGGCCATTAGGAGTTATTTTTCTTTCTGTAATGAGACTTGGACATTAGGCCCAAGTGAATGTTTATTTCCTTTTCTTCATTATTAATAAAATCCCAAACAACAACAACAACATAACCAGTGAAATCCTACAAGTGGGGTCTAAAGAGGGTAAAAATATACGCAGACCTCACCACTACCTCACAGAGATAGAGAGGTTGTTTTCTAGGAATCCTTGTCTTAAAAACTCATAAGTAGAACAAACTAGAGATGGCATAAGGGGAAGAGGAACATAAAAGAAAAAAAATAAAGAACGACTAATAACGAAAAATACATGATAATATCAACATATATACGATGGTTAATGACAACATAGGATATAAAGACACGACTAATCCTACTACCCTATTATACCCCAAGGCTAGACATCAACCTAACCTACTAGCCTATTAGCCTGCTACTCTAATTTGCGACCTCCACTCCTTTCTATCTAAGGTCATGTTCTCAGTGAGATCAAGTTTCTCCATATCTTGTCTGGTCACCTCCCCCCAATACTTCTTCGATCTACCTCTATCCCTCCCTGTAACCCCTAAATTCAACCTCTCGCATCTCCTAACAGGAGCATCGGTACTTCTTCTCTGCACATGTCCAAATCATCACAGTTTCGTTTCCCTTATCTTGTCAGCCACATGGGCCTCCTCTTGACTTCTCTTGAACGGTCTCATTCCTAATCTTATCACTCCTGGTATGTCCACACATCCATCTCAACATCCTCATCTCTGCGACCTGCATCTTCTGAACATGTGAGTTTTTGATTGGCCAACACTCCACCCCATACACCAAAGACAATCTAACCACCATGCTGTAAAACTTACCTTTAAGTTTATTTTTCAATACATTAACATATGTATCTTTTAAATAATAAATTTATATTATTTTTATTTATTTATTTGTTATTTCTATTTATTTACTTTAAAAAATTGTAATAACACTTCTATTTTTCATCTATCAAGTCTCAAACAGAGATCACAAGGTCTGACCAAGTAAGATGGATGGAGGGCCAACAAAGTCAAGCTTCGAGTCAACACGAATCAACACCCCCTCCCAACTAAGAATATTTCTTTGAGTGCAGGAACAACAAAGAGACAAGATGCCATTAGCATCAAGGGCATCATTTGGCTCCATGACCTTGCCTTAATAAGCCACCTCACTTTATCTTTAACTTTACTCATTTATTTCAATATGAATTTATTTTTATTGACATCTTCATCTAAATTTTGCTAGAAATATTACTTTGGAATCTATTGAACATAAATCAAGTTCACTAGAGGAACCACTCGACCAACCGAATTGCACATCAAGACTTTAATGTCAAAGATGACCTTCAGCTAATAACCAAGCGAATTCACTTATTTTATTTTCCTAGTTATCTTTATGATTCATTTTATTCACTTTAACAATTTTATCTTGAACTTTATAGGAATCAACAAAGGCCTTTAAAGATAACTGAAGATAACATTAGGCCCCACGGTTCCATCATCATAAGTCATACAATTTTATTTTTCACGTGTTTTTATTTACTTTTACTTTACCATGACTTTACTTTACAATTTTACAAGAGTTTACTATAATAAACAACTCACCCTCGAAGACAATCGGAGTATTGGGGTTTGTTCATCCTAAAATAGGACATGGGTTCGTCCACCCTAAAACAGGACACATGGGTTTGTCCACCCTAAAATAAGATGCACACATTGAACTCATACTTTATGATGTTATTATTAACTTTACCCTTAAATTTACAGACATCATTGAGATCTCGAAGACAACTGGAGGTCTCATTTATCACTTAAGTCCTTAAAGACAACCGTAGACATTATTACATCATTTGCATAAGCCAAATGGCTACACTCTTACTTTACTCTCTACCCTAACAAATATTTTAATTCATTTTACCTACTTTAACGACTTTACCTTAAACATTACAAACATTATTTATCATCACTTCTCTGAAGACAACCGGAGATGTCATTATAAAAAAATGCATCACAGCGTGGAACTATCTCTTAGAGGTGAACTGGGGCAAATTTGCTGAAGAGGAATATCAAACTCGCCAGCAGAGGTCAAGGATCTATTCTCGAACACATCTCCATCGACATCCCATGAACACATGACATGTAGGTTATCCAAAATTTCCTTTCATAACCACTCTATATCTCAACCTAATAAACTCATTTCATGACCCCTGGAGACTAACAATTCCGTTAGTATCACACTTATCAAATTCTCCCAGTAGTCGTTTTGTTGGTTAGGACAAAATTAGCTACTATGTCAACTTCTTTACTCGAAGACTCTTTCATCATTTCCGATCAAAGAGGGGTAAGCTGTTGACACCCAATTTTGTCCCTCCATTCTTCTAATTTATTTTTTCGAGCTTCTGTATTAATAATGAGTCGAATACATTATATTTCATTACTGTTTTCTTTATCTGTTAGATACTACTGTCACCACAATTACTCCAATTTTTATAATTCTTATTTTCACCACTTTTAACAATACATTTCTTAATATCGAATTATTATTATCATACTGCCATTTTTCTTCAAAATCAATTGTCGTTATTTTATTTCAAGTTTTATACTTACCAAATTAATTATAACTCGATATTTATGTCTAAAATATTTTATATTATTAATGGTGAATTTTATAATATTACTAGTCTACTTTTTACATTTTAATCATCAACTTTTATTGCATAATATATATTGTACTAGTTATTAAACTAGAAGCTCAAAAGAATCAATTTTTTAAAAAAAAGGAAAAGACCAATTAATTCGGCCAAATTAGCTGACCAGATGAGCCTAAACTTAGCAGCCTAGCTGCCCAATGAAACAGACCCATTTCGCTAATCAAACCCTCCCAAAACTTTTTTTGCAATCCCTTCAGCCGCTACACACTTCCATCGTCCTGTTTCTATTTCTACACAAGAATACACCAAAGTACAGCTATGGACAAGCTTTATCTGAGCTATATTTGTGCAAGATCTCTCTCTTCACGCTTGAACTGGCATGTCTCAACTTCTCTTTCCATTATGGTGCTTCACAAGCGTTCAGAACTCGAAAGTATAGAAAAGATTTTGCCTTTTCAGGAATCAATCTACAACAGATTTTTGTTGACAGTTTGAATTCTAGGCGAAAACTATTCTGAATCCAAAAAGGTGTTGCTTTCTTCCCTCTGTTTTCCACCTTTTAGCATTTTTTGTACAATGACTCTTTGACCTAGAGTTTGAAATTTTACGCTCCAAATCCCGCTCAAAATCTCTCACTAATTCTAACATTCTTATCCTATAAATACAACCTTATCTCTTCAATTAAAGGAGGTTTTGACACTCACAAGAAGCACTACGCTCTTGCATTTGAATATTATTTACAAAGAATTTTGGAGTCTCTGTTCTATTGCACGTGACTTTATTTAAAGGATGAGGGTATCTTCGAGGCCAATAACGCCTCAGTTCACTGCCCCAAAAATGGTAAGCTCAATTCTTTTTCTGGCTTCTTCTATTTTTAGTTTTTACGCTTAAGTTATGTCTTTGTGTATTTACCTTATATGATGTTTGAGCTCTGTATTGGAAACAATGATTAGGGATAAACAATTGACTCAACCGCTGTTTTAAGTGCTTTACAATTTTTCTTGTTCATGTATGAAAATCTGAGATTCTAGTTCATCTTAATTCCAATTTGCGTTAAGCTATCAGGATTACTTTAAAGCCTTAAAGTGTTGAAGATGTACTCTCTGTTGATTTGTATATTTTGGCTATTTGGAGTATTTCGACAAAAGGATTCGTGTGAATGTCTTAGTTCCTTAATACTGATGTGCGGTTTTTGAATTATTTTTGATGTTCTGTTCCTCATTGAAGATAACAAGAACTTTCTTTTGTCAAAAGGGACTAGCATTAAGTTACCTGTATTAGTTAAAAATGTCTTAATAATTAATTGCGTGATATTTGTTTGAGTGCGCTAAAGTTTAGTTGTCATTTGAAATCAACTTTCTTGTTATCGTATTTCTCTCCGCATCTTATTCGATACATATATTTACCTCGTCTATTTAATTTGTATATAAAAATCTGCTTCCTTTCTAATCCTTTTTCTCTGCTTTATTTCGCATGACTACACTGGAGCGGAAGAGTCTCATTTTGAGACTCTACACCACCACAAGACACGAAACTTGAATCTCTTTCAATCATCTATCTCGCTCCCTCGTGATGTATCCAACAAAAAAAAAGAGGAAAATCAGGAGTCTACAATCTCTTTTCATTCATGCTTCTCCTTCTCTCGAAAAAAACTCCGAATGGAGCAATAAAGAGAAAGGAGAAAAAAATAAAATGACTGATGCATTTTTTTTAATCTCATTTTATTGCTTGGTTAATGATTTTTTTTTGTGTGTGCACTACTATTTATTTGATCTATTTGTAGGTTATTAGTTTAGATACTTGAACTTTGAAAGGGGATTATTTTTTTTTTTTTTTACGTTTTCATTTTCAAAGAACAAGACCAAACCATTTTGAATATATGTTGTTTTCTATACTTTTTAAATTTTGGGTCCATTAGGCCAGGTAAAAAAAGAGTACTTTCAAGTCATAAGACCATCTTTCAATTTCAAAGTTGAATAAGAATTTTCACGTCAATTAGTACTTTCGATTTTCTAAAGCCTATATTGTATTTTGACACTAAGCCTAATTAATTAATTAAGTTCGGTCGGTTAACCATTTTTAATGGGTCTTAAAGGATAACTAACTCCTTCCCTTTAGGATTAATTGAACTCTTACCTAGAATCTTGTTTTGTAGACCTTAAAATGGAGTTTAACTTTAATCAACTTCCGGTTCCCTAATTCACCATAAATAATAGGTGGCGATTTCTTAAGTTAGTAATTTATGTAGGAATCACCACTATTTTGACCCGGTTAAAATGAGGTATAATAGTCATTCCACTACCAAACACTTTGACGTCCATTAAAGGTCCCTCTCAAACCCCCTAGTGCCTCGGTAGCTACTTTTCTAATGCAACTAGCAGTAGTATCCCACATATTGTTTACATCTACACTACTACTACAAGCCTCTAAACTACTCAACTTTTCCTCCATCTCTCGAGAAAGGGCAGAGTCAGGCCTCCCCATCTAATACTCGGTTGGGCATAAATAGCCATTTTCTTCTTTTCTCTCTTAATCTCTAAATCCATCACTAGAAGCCTATGTTGAGTGAAAATATTTTCACTCGGAATAACCTTGTAATTCTTACAAAGGCTTCTAGCACCCTTCCAGAGAAGTAAGTAGTCAATCTGAGTCTTAGCTACCGTATTGCGAAAGGTAATCAAGTGATTTTCTCTCTTCAAGAAACATGAGTTAGCAATAACTAACTCAAAAGCTTTGGAAAAATCCAAGAAAGACTTCCCACCTCCATTCTTCTCCCTAAAACCAAAGCTTCCATGAACGTCTTCAAACCTGCTAGTGGTTGCCCCGATGTGCCCATTAATGTCTCCCCCAATGAAGATTTTTTTTTGTCTCTGGTATGCCTCTCACAACCTCATCCAATTCTTCCCAAAAGAGCTTTTTGACTTCCTCATCTAGGCCCACTTGAGGCGTGTAGGCACTAACTACATTCACTACATGCCTACCAATCACAAGTTTAATAGAGATCATCCTATCATTAATCCTCCTAACCTCAACCACAAATTCCCTAAGGTCCTCATCTACTAGGATACCTACTCTATTTCTAACCCTATAACCACCTGAGTACCATAACTTAAACTCGTCTACGTCCCGAGCTTTGGTACCTACCCATCTGCTCTCCTAAGCAAATACTATATTAATTTATCTCCTCTTAAGACTCTTCACTAGCTCTATGGATTTTCTTGTAAGTGATCCTATATTTCCATGACCCTATCCTTAACTTAAATAAGCTCGTGCCCCTCTTACCACCCCTACCCCTTACCTCTGACCCCAACCGACGACATGATCCTAATCCACCATTAGATCCTAACGCCACTATACTAAGAACTAATAACTCACTAGGCTACAAAAACTAAGATGATACAATCTAGAGAAAACTATACAACCCAACTATACAAAATAGTGATATAAGGTATATTACTAATCAAACAATCAGGTACAAAATCAAGACAAAAAAATGGGTAAAGGCAACACAACATGATATGTAACCTCACAAAGTATAGTAAATGGTGAATATAGAAATATATGGTAAATCTAGGAATATATGATAAAAGTCAACACAACAAGCAAGAAACTTCAACACAAATATGTAAAGCGCAAGAAATAAAAGGCAAGTAAAAGGATACAATTGATTAAAGTAAGAAATAACAAGAGATTGGAAGATATCACCTGGAGTTCTGGTAAAAAAAATGTTGAATGTTGCTGGAAAATAAAAATTGTAGATGTTGCTGGAAAATGTCGCTGGAATCTGCTTCTCGCTTGCCTATCTCGCTGGAAATTCGCACCGAAATCTGGAGTGCTGACATCGCCAGATATCTTTGCTGGAATGATGCACTGAAGAAGAGTTGTTGGTTCGCTATACCTTTTTCGAACTTTCTGCTATTATTTTTGCTACAAATCGAGTGCAGATCTGAGATTCTTGGACAGCGATACGGCGCCGTAAGTCAAGAAAGAAAGAAACCCAGTTGACAGAGACTCTTGCTCGTCAAGGAAAAGAGCCATCGGAAAATTGAGTGGATTTCACCGTCAAAGGAGATCAGTAAAAAAATTGATTCCGCCGGATAACGAGTTCGCCGGATAGATTATCGGATTTGGCGTCAAAAAAGAAGGGCAAATCAAGAGTGAGTTTGGCCGCTCAAAAAAAGAAAAGCAAAACAATATATATATTGCTTAGTATTTTCACTTTTTTTCCTTAATTGGGATGAACGTGCAATATATAGAGCAAGTTTCACTAGTGGCGGAAACGGTGGAAAAAGTGGCGGAAGATGTGGACAAGGCGGTGGAGGAATTTGCTACGAAGCTGCCAGAAGGTGGAAAACTTAAAGGCCCTATTTGTTAAAAAAAAGCATCAGATAAGCGGAGAGATCCAAAAGGTAAGAGTCGACATGAAGAGGAAGATACGGTGGATTTTTCGTGGAAGGATCAAATAGGAAACCCTAGAGTAGGATTAATTTATATAGATGTTCCGTCTAGTTTTTGGACCGAGTGAAGGGCTATTGGCTCAATATGGATATTGTTTTGATTGGGCATTCTGACCCACCGTTGTACCGAACTACTTATTTGAATGGAATAAAAGAGTGACAAGTTCCACAAACCTTTTTAAAAAAAAAAGACAACTACATTTATCTCATCAGTAATACTTGTTTCAAAGATAACTTTATTCTTTGCCAATGAATTAGAATAATTTGTTATGGGGACTCCTATTTGGATGAAATTAAATGATGGGATAAATCCTCCGGAAAAAGAAGAGTGGCAGTAGAACTTGCTGGTCTTACTTTGGGTGGATTACTCTTGAATAAATAAATAAATCTCCTAATCTACTTCTAAAGACCGTGGTTTCAACTTTAACTTCATTTGAGTTGGTTGGAAAGCACTGTAACAACCTTGCTGAAACAGAGCTAAAGATGAATCAATGAAAGAAGATGAGGAACAACAAACAAAACTTATGTGGAGATAAGTGCATCTATTGTGAAGAGTACAAAGCGAGAGGAAATGGAGGACCTATAAGAGTCTTGAAGATATTTGTCTAAGAATGTCCTTTCACATTTCCTATTTCATTTTATTAGAATTTTGTATTGTTTTATCTTTCTGGGCCGACTCTTTTGGGTCAGTTTTGTGAATTTTGTTGGGCCTTTTTCTTTAATAATAAATGTGCGTCTATGCCCGACTTTAATTAAAAAAAAACTACTCCAAAAGACCACAAATAATAATAGAATAAATATGGAGAATTAAGAAAATGAAAGATTATAAGATTTCATAAATCTAAAGCTAGCGTTTAGTCTACGCTATATTTTTTGTAATTGTAATATACAGAGCAGAGGCAAAAAAGAAAACAACATCTATAATAAATTAGAAAGGGCTCAATAAAACCATAGTCTTTTAATTGATTTTCTTTTCAAGACACACAAATTATGTGATCTTTCAAAATTTCCTCACTTTTTTTACTCCTTTAACGTAACCTGTTTTGCACTAAACTAGTTTTGGACATGTGCGTTGCATGTATGCCCCACGGTAATATATATAAATTCGTTAGAATATATGATAAATGTAATTTTTAGTCGAACAAACTTTCACAATTGATACGAATTTCATTTTGACAAATGTGTATGAAAGTATCGTTGCAACGAAAATATTTTTTCTAGCTAAAAGTCTCCGTCAGAGAACTGATCGGTTAAAGGCTAAAATTGACAAAAAAATTTAAAATAATGTTAAGTAATCATGTCAACATTCAGTTAAATACAAGCAGGGGAACAAAATAGCATCACAAAAGTTTGTGGTGCAGTGGATGAGGTTGTTCCTCACCTAACCAGATGTTGGGTTTGAGTCTTGAGTGTAAAAAGTCCTTAGTAGTAGGGAGTGTTTCCTACCAAATGGGGCCCTATGTTGCACAAAATCAGAATAGTCGGGCTCCATATAAAAATAACAACGATGACTTACATACTTGGTAACAATTTACATATATTCTTCAGAGAAAATAAAAAGAAGATAAATAAGACAAAAAAAAATAGAGCTTAATTAGTAGAGGTTTGTTACCTCATTAGGTTTGACAAGGTATGGTCTAACCCTCCTTGCTTGTAACTGTTCCTATTGAGGTTTTTTATTTTAATAAAAAGCTGCTAGATGCTGTGTCTAGTGGTATAAATTCATTTAAAAAAAGAGCTTAATTATCTAATAATTTCTTAATTACGACGGAAAGTATTGCATACTATGAATTTGTATTTAAAAAAGAGTGTACAATTTCATGAATAATCATAAGAACTAACAAAGGAAAATAAATTTACCTAATAAATTTGCAGTACTTTTTCTCCATTATTTCTTCTGGTGGTGATGTTTATGCATATTTTGCAGATTTATAACCTCAAATATGCATAAACTTATTAGTAAAGTTAGAATATTCTACCAAAATATATAATTAATTAGCAATTTATTGTGGTAATTGATTACATAAAGAGGGAGAAATAATGATGATAGAGAAATTCAAAACTACTCCTACTTTATAGCTTAAGTTAATGGCAGGAGATGTAAATGCTATGATGGCATTAAAGTTTCAATTCCCACATTCATCATAGCCATAATACACCATTTCTTAGAATCCTATTTAACTATGATATTTACTTTCATCTTCATTATTGAATTCCATCTTTATTGCATAATTTAATGCACATTTGAATACTTCAAAATTGATTCCATTAATATCCAATTATTTATTAGAAATTTAGAATATTTTTATACAAAATAATAGAAATAGTATTCAACTAAAGGGTAAACTGAAAGATTGATGAGGTTGATAGACTGAATGATTTGATAGAATTGATAAACTGAAAGAATCCATAAAAGACTTATTGATTGGAACTGTTGTCTTATGAGCATTGATTCTTGGGAGGAGTATCGGACCCTGATTGAGTAAGAGTGAGTAACCCTTAAACTCAATAACTATGTAGCAAAACCATTAAGTTAGATGTTTTCCTATTTTTATTGTCCTGAAACTATAGGTCTTGATTGATTGTTGCATCCTGATTGTGATTTGTTCTTTATCCTGACAAAGTATTGAACAATTATGGCAATATCAAGGAGATTATTGTATGATCACTGAATCATAAGTGATTATTGTCTGATATGAAAACTATCAGATAGGGCTTGATAGTACTCTAATGATTGGATTGTATAATTATTGGTCTCTATCTAAAACATATTTTTACTTTAGACTTATGACACATTGATTGAGTTTCTTATCTCCCTGGTTTGAGTTATTTGAGCTGATGTTATTCTACCTTGATACCTATTTCATTATGCCATTTTACATACTTGTACATTCCATGTACTATCATCCATTTGGGCTTGCATCATTTTATGATGCATAGGGAGGTACTAGAGAACATCAACAGACGCATTATTGAGGATCTATTCACATTTAGCTGATTGGTGAGACCTCTTTGCTTTTGAAGAATTCCCACATTATTATCATCTAGCTAATAAAGTTTAGATTTTATTTTAGTTTTGTTTGAGGTAGAGATGGACCTGTCAATGACACCATTTGAATAGTTGATAGAGGCTTCATAGACTAGATTATCGAGTTGTGATTGAATATTGTTTTTTAGCTAGTTTCTTTCATACTAGTATTATTTAGTTGATTTGATAGATTAGTTGGCCTTTGGTCTTTAATTGTTGATTTGGTTATTTATTCCTTTAAGTTATCTCATGATGACTAAATCTTTCATTATTATATTATGATTGAATGAATGTGATAAGGCCAAGTGATTTACTTGAGGACTAGCAATGTCTTTGAGTGTCGCTCATGCCTAGAGTACCCTTTTGGGGTGTGACATTCTAAGACATGTTATGGTGCCTGTAGTAGGTAGAGTTCGGGTTTGAGTTCCCAGGGTTTGTATCATAGATATTCAGGTCATGGGATTCTTTTGGTTGTAGCTAGGTCTTCTTCACAGTCCCGACAACAGGATAGGTAGGTTCAAGGCCGTTGGGCCTCTGTATAGTTAGCTAAGGGTAGTGCTTTGGGTGTTAGAGATGGTTCATAAGTTAGGATGGGTAAAGACTCTTGTGACAGTTTCTATTAGAGATTTCAATTGGATGTCTCTGGCCAGGGTGTTACTCAATCTATCATAGGCTGAAGAGTTAGGGATACAACATTGGCTACCTCAAGTCAGGGTGGTTCTAGCTCTTGCTAGAATTTGAGAGGTTCAAACTTTCTACCTATCGTGGTCACATTACAATTGTCCATTCTACCTAGGGTTGTTATGATTATGGTGAGTTTGATCATTGGTCCTAAGAGTGCCTTGAGCAAGGGTTGGCCCTCCAGACAATGCAAATTCCTACTATTCCCCAGATTAGAGTTATTAGACCTTGTTGTAGGTGCTGAGAGGGTGTCATAAGTCTAAAGAGTGTCTCTACATGAGACCCTTGTGCAACATTTTTAGCCAGGTCAGTCTCATGGGTTTATGTTGCACCAAACCATAGGTGGTACTCAAGGTGTTGATGGAGGTAGTTCAAGTGTTCAGGCTGAGGTCAACTATGAATTTTCCTATGTTATTGCAGTACAGATAAAGGGCAAGGCTCCATGTATTGGTCAAAATTTTGTAAATTAATTTCTAGGTGTGTTATTTATATAATGTGATGTTGGGGTCTTCTTATCCATCAATGCTTACTTGAAATGTTATCTTTATGTTATGACTATCATTTAGCCTTATACTTATATGTATGTGTTTTACTTTGGTAGTTGATTTCTTTTAGTAGTGGATCATTTGGATATTGGATGTATGTTTGATGTAATGGTAGAGTAGTACCTTGTAGTTTGTGCTTAGTTTGCTTGCCTTAGTTGGCTTTTCATTCTGGCTTGTATTGCTTAGTTTAGATAGATATCTAATGGAATGAAAGCGTCCACTGAGTATACAGGAAATAGGTCCCTCATCAGAATACTAAAAAAAATAGCCAAAACAATAAAGAAGCAAAGTAAAAAGTGCACTAGTTGTTTTATGTGGAAACTCCCTTGCTCAAGAGAGGAGAAAACCACAACCAGTACTAACAGGATTTCAACCCAACTCCATTCAACTCAAAGGAGAAAAGCTTTAGATTACAAAGTCTTTCAATCAAGGAATCTAACTCTAAATCCCTTCCCCCTCACAGTGATAGCTCTACCATAGGTTCGAGCAAACTAAGTAGCTACTCCGCTACCCACTAAATCGACTAAATCTAGCCAACTTAGACTTCAAGACTCACCATAGCTAACTCTAGTAATGAAGAACAAAAACTTTCTTAATATCGTACCCCTTTATAGAATAGGAATCAGTTCACAAGATGCAAGCACCATTTAAGCACAATGAAGTACAAAAAGTAAAAACAACTCTGATTTTATTAAGTGTACTACTCGAGAGCCTCACCAAGAACACTCACTCAATGTGTGTAGAAACCCTTAATTTTTCTTCTCAATAAAGGTAGGGTATATATACCCAACATCAGCAATATTAAGAGAAATTTCATTGGCTAGACAATTTCTGTAGAGTAGGCAAACACATACCAACAAATACCAAACTATCAATCCATAGTGTACTATTTGTCGGGTGTCGCTTTCAGGTTCACAACACTCATGGGATCAGGTCCCTTATCTGTTCCCATGGTTTGTTAAATCATCAAAACTTCATGACATAATTTTCCCCCTTTTTTGATGATGACAAACTCATAATATGTCTCGTAATGAATTTCAACAAATTCAACATTCTTCAACATATTAACTTGTTCCCCTATCAATAAAATCTATTCTTCAACCAAGTCGTAATGTTAGTTCCCCCTATCACCAACATATTAGTTCACTTGTTTGGTTATGAAAGCATATATCATTTCCCCCTTTTGGCAACACAACCTTATTGATAAATTCAAAAAAAGAGTTGATAGACTCCTTTTACAAATTTCTTAGGGGTACCAGCTCTATTTAGATTTGACAGCTTGACACACTAATTCAAGAACATTTTTAAACACATTGTTTTTGCAACAGATCTAACACCTTCAATAGGAACATTTAGAATTTCACCATGTAACATTTCATCCAAATGCAACTTTCTTTCTCCTACTCTAGTGTTCATACTCCCATCATCCAAAAACTCCAAATTGTAGTAAAATTCTCTTACTTGCTCTTTATGCAAGAGTGGACTATTTTCAACAAATAAGTGAGTCCATCCTTGTAACTCCGCAACATCTGATAGGTCATATATACCAGGTTTGGACCTTATTTCTGGGTAAAAGACCCTTCCATTCAGTACTCTCTGGGTTTTTAGCACAGGTACTTTCTCTTCTCTACTTAGGATAGAATTAACTTTTTCCTTCCTTCTTTTCTACAGGACTATCCTCTTCGTCTCTTTGTTCATCAACATCCTCTCATATTTTTACTTAGCCTTTACTCTTCTTAGCGATTGCTTTCTCTCACCAGTATGACTAGTTTCCAACACCCTTTTTCTCGCTTCTAAATAGCCTTGGCAATATCACCCTATTCAGTTTCACTTTCACCTAGGACAATATTTATCATCTTCTCTTCAGGAACCAAGTCATCAACTATCTTACTTCTTATCCTTCTACGAGCAGTGGTCTTAACCTTGTTTTTCATAATAGCTTTACTCATAAATTTTTGAGCCACTCCTCTAGTTGAGTAAAAGCTTCTCTTTTTCAACTTTTCATCTATAAAGACCTTTCTTTTCCCTTATTGGAAGTAGGAATCATCCTTCTTCTTACCTTCCAAACCAGAGGCTGACTATCCTCTTAATCCTTGTCAAGTATAGAGCCAAAAATAGAAGAGATACCTAGAGGTGTAATAATTTTTGGAATAGGATGATCCATTAATCTTTTTGCCATCTCTGATAAACTCTTAGAAGCAACAATTTCTTACTCAACCCTCTTCTCACTAGGAACATCTCCTTTTACATTGAGGTTAGACAGTGCAGCATGTGAGGGATCAGCTGGAACTAGAGAACCAACCTTTTCACTCTCAATAAGGAGAGTTGGTTGCACTAATTCAATAGGGAAAAGGTTTTGGATAACATTGAGATCTGGAACTGAATTCTTTTCAACACAAGATACTTGAGGTTCTTCTGCTTATGAATTAGAGGCTTTCTTTTCTAGTGGAATGGTTGGGATATTTGTTGGAAAAGAAGGGTTTTTAGGAGAAAAATCTTTTCACGCTTCTATTTCCTCAAAAGCATTCAACATTCCTTGAGTTGAGTCAGATGGTTAAGACATTATAAGGGTTTTTTGATTTGCAAGGAGAATAGGATGAAGAGTAGAGGTTTTAAAAAGCTGTTGAAAAGAGCAAAGGATTTATAGGGTTTTTGAGGACCTCTATTTTCAGCAAAGAGGAAGTTAAGACAAAAATATAAAGGAAAAAAAGTTCCTTAGAAAGAAAAGAGCTACAATAAGGTTTTAAAGCTGATGTATCATGACCCGAAATTCGGGTGTGATGGCACTAACCTAACTCATTAAGGCGAGTCAGCCCAAACCCAACAACTTAACAAATATAGATAAAGCGGAAGATAAACAGTCTAATAAGATATATAAATGCCGAAGAAAATAACTACAACCATCTCAAGAACTGGTGTCACATGTACAAGTCTCTAAATGTAGAATACTCAAAAGAAATACAAGTCTCAAATACCTAGTTCTCAAATAGAACATAACATAATAAGAACTCCTCAAAAGTCTGCTGAGGACTAAAACAACTACCTCAAGGAATTTCCAGAAGCTCGATCCCGAACTGAGAGAAATCTAGCAGGATGGACCGGGCTCACAACTTACAAAAATGTACCAAGGGGTGAGTACCAAATAACATGGTAAATGAAACGGAACTAACTTAAAGTAAAACAATAAAGAACACAAGAAACTCCTCAAATTCCAACCACAATCTGCCGAACTACAAACCTGCACTCAGAAAATTCTCAGCACAATATAATATACAGAGCACAATAATATAGATATACTCATTATCTGACATGATATCTCAATACACAGGAATACCAATAGATCCAACATATACTTACAACAGAATGATATAAGTATACAACATACAACAACATCAACCAAGTATGATGTGAGATAAAATGTATGTCAGGAGGTGCATATCATGCAATGCAATGTCAAATAATCTAGATGCATGTCTGTCCTAGAATATATATCCACTGATCAAATATGATTGTCTACCTCGGTCGGAATCCATGGGGGACATATCTGTTCGTGTATCTGTGAACACTGCCGACAAAGACCTCGACTAATGCTCACCCACCCGAAAGCGACATCGGGTTGTCTAGAAGAGACCTTAGACTAACTCACCTGCTCAAAAGAGACCTCGAGCTATCCGGAAGAGACCTCAGACCCGATCGATAAAGACATCGACCACCAATCCACATGTTACCTTTCTCACCTCTCAGCCGTAGCCATCACAAGTATCAATGTACAGATAATAATAGATGCAACATGAATGATCCCAATTATATCATCGTGTCATCATCATAGTGATCTCAATATCTCAATACCATTAATATCTCAATATCATCAGTATCACAATCTCATTGGTGTCTCAATATCATCAATGTCTCAATATCTCAACCATATCACAATATATGCACCATCTCACTATCAATACCGAATAATTCACAAGGTCATATAGATTACATAACCACCATTTATTTATAAATCAATATATCAACGTACAAGTCAGTATTCAATATGAATAGTCATGATCAAGCCTACAATGGTACAATTCTACCCCTAAATACTCGATTTCATTCATATAGGAGCATACAAGGTTCGATCATACTTAACAAAATGTTAGAAGTCCACTTTTCTCAGTTAAAGTCCCAACTCAAGTCAAATTTACTGCTTTGCCCCTCTTTCGATACTCCAAATCACCATAATCTATTCACATATGACATCACAATCACAAAATAAATCTAATGACACTAAAATAACTCAATTTGGAGAAAAATGGTTAAAAATACCATGTCGAAAATTGAAAATTAATAGATGAAAATATTCTCCATGTAATAAGGAACTCAACGGTGAAAACAATTTCGAAAACATAGTTAAGATGAGGGAGAAATCAATGATTAAAATTTAGGAAATCCATATCTGAAAATCCCCAATTTATACCATTAAAAGCCCAAAATTAGAAGTTAAAATTATTAATTAATCAACGTAAATCAATGAAATAGGTTAGAAAATAGTTACCAGATCGATTTGTCTTGAAAACCTTGAAAATTCTCCCTTAGAACGAGCTTGGAAATGTCAAAAATGGTGAAAAAGGCTTAAATCCCATCTTTTAAAACTGTTCACTGATCGACATAAGTAATGCTCTGCGAATGCAGAGCCATATCCACAATCGCGGAGGGTAGAGGGAAATAACCCTCCACAAATGTGGCAGTCACCTCACGAACATGGAGGTCTGGCTGCTGGGCCTCTGCGAATGCGGACCATGAGGTGCGAACACGGAGTACTGATGCCAAATGCACCAAAAACAACAATGCACCAACAACACTCAATACCAACTAAACACAAAATGGACTCTCAGAATTCATTGGAACCCCGTGATCATAAATCATACATGGAACCCTACCAAAAATAACAATTTGGAATCAATGAAACCGTCAGAATTCGAATCCAGAACCCCCATGGTCTTGAACCCGAGAAAGATCATTTTAACTAATTTTAAAATAAAAAACTCAAAATATTCATGGAAGCTCTAAAAATTGCACCGAAGCCAATTCAGTATTAGTTTCATCACCAAAACCACTGGAAAAGACATAATTTTGATACAAGCTTTCGAACTCCAAATGTTGACCTAATTCAAACCTATGATAAAATGAACTAAAATTGCAACTTTGGGCCTAAAATCTCCGTTTTAACTCCAAATTCAGTTCTGTAAGTTCCCCTAGACCAGATTCGACTTTCTAAACTAATGGAATCCATAGAATTGAATTCAAACACTCGAAAGTCAAAATGGCCTCAAAACTCAAAATTTCCAACTTTAAGCCTTTGAAAACTCTTTCTTTTACAAAACTCCATCTTTTTACACGATTTTCAAAATTTGACTTTTAGACTTGACCAAATATGACCCAAGACAGCTTTTTGGGAAGGGAAAACAGTAATTAAGTTGAAAATGCCAAAAATAACCTTTGAGGTCATTACTTCATCCACTACTAAAAATAATTTTCATCCTCAACCATGAGATACGGGACATACTTGAAGGCTCAAACAATTGAGGGTACCAGGCCCACATATCAGACTCTATCTCGTCGTAGCCTTACCCTCGGGCCTATGGCTTCACTAGACCTTCACTGAAGCGATCTCCTTACTTCTCAACTTCCTTACCTGCCTATACAAAATGGCCACTAGTTGCTTCTCATAAGTCAAATCAGGGCTCAACTCAACTGAATCCACAAAAATCACATGAGACTAATTTGGGATGTAATGTCGTAACATCAAAACATGGAAAACAGGATGCGTTGAAGATAAGTTGGGTGGCAAGAAAAATCTATAAGCCACCTCCCCCTCTCTACAAAGAATGTCAAAAGGTCTAATAAACCTTGGACTTAGCTTGCCTTTCTTCCCGAATCTCATAACATCCTTCAAAGGCGAGACTTTTAACCAAACCATATCACCAACTGTGAACTCCAGTGGTAGAACCCGACTATCAACATAGCTCTTTTGGTGACTCTAGGCTGTTACCAATCTACTCTGAATCAATCACACTTGATCAAGATCATCTCTCAACATATCAACACCCATGCTCACCACCGCTACCATGTCAGACCATCTAATGGGAGATCTACACCTCCGTCCATTCAAGACCTCAAAAAGAGCCATCTTAATGCTTGAATGGTAACTGTTGTTGTAAGCAAACTCCACTAAGGCAA
This sequence comes from Solanum aculeatissimum, assembly GCA_038996855.1. NCBI lineage: Eukaryota > Viridiplantae > Streptophyta > Magnoliopsida > Solanales > Solanaceae > Solanum > Solanum aculeatissimum. Next base: position 14,078 of record JBCEWC010000561.1, on the reverse strand, counting down.
AATGCTTATCCCACCTAGCTCCAAACTCAATAACACAGGCTCAAAGCATATCCTCTAGTACCTGAATGGTCCTCTCAGACTGGACATCAGTCTAGGGGGTGAAAAGTTATACTCAAATCTAAACGGGTATCCAAACCATAATGTAAGGCTCTCAAAAAGAGTGAAGTAAACAACGAGCGTTGATAGGATATGATAGACACTAGGACCTAGTGAAGTCTCACTATCTGACTAATATAAAATTGGGCCAGTTTCTCCGTGGTATACCTCACTTTGACTAGAATGAAGTGCGCAAACTTGGTCAATCGATCCACCTCTACCCAAATAGAGTCAAAACCCCAAACAGTAGAAGGTAAGCCAATAATGAAGTCTATGGAAATGCGTTCCTGCTTTCACTCGAGAATGGGCATCCTCTAGAGTTTTCCACCTAGCCTCAAATAATCACACTTGACATGTTGACACGTCAAGCACCTGGCAACAAACTTAACTATGTCTCTCTTTATACCAAGCCACCAATAATGTTGTCCCAAATTGTGGTACATCTTCACTGCCCCCGGATGAATGGAATATCTAGCACAATGTGCCTCCTCTAGTATCAACCTAGTCAAATCTCCCACCTTAGGCACACATATACGACTCCTAATCTTCAAAACACCATTAGAATCAAGCTTTGCTTCCTTAGCTTTACCTCTAGTCATTTTATCCCAAATAATACACAACTTCTCATCTTTAAATTGCCTCTCATGAATATGATCCATTAATGATGAGCGGTCCTCAATGGAAGCAAGCATGTTACCCTGCTCTAAAATTTGCAACCTCACTAACCTATTAGCCAACCTATAAACATCCCTAGTCAATGATCACTCCTCAGCTTGGATCGCTGCTAGGCTCCCCATACTAGAATTCTTCCTACTCAATGCATCAACCACCATATTGGCCTTTCCGAGATGATAAATAATAGAAAAGTCATAGTATTTTTAGGAGCTCAATCCACTTTCTTTGCCTCAAATTTAGATCCCGCTGACTAAAGATATACTGAAGACTGTGATAGTGAATAAAGATCTCACAATGGACTCCATAAAGGTAATGACACCATATTTTTAACATGAACACAACCGCGACTAACTCCAAATCATGGGTGGGGTGGTTCTTCTCATGAACCTTCAACTATCTAAAAGCATAAGCAATAACCTTTCCTTTCTGCATCAACATACCACTTAGCCCCACTCCCGAAGCATCACAATAGACTGTGAAATCGACACCCTCCTCTGACAATGTCAGAATAGGAGCTGAAGTCAACAATAACTTGAGCTTTTTGAAGATCTCCTCACACTCATCAAACTAATAGAAAAAAACATTCCTCTAAGTAAGTCTAGTTAGTAGAGATGCAATAGTGGAGAAACCCTGAACATAACAATGATAATAACAAGCCTAACCCATAAAATTATGAATCTCTGTAGCTAGGATAGGCATAGTCCAACCCTGAACGACCTCAATCTTCACCAGATAAACCCAAATACCTTTTTGGACACCATGTGCCCTAAAAATGCTACCGAACTTGACTAGAATTCACACTTTGAGAATTTTGCATACAAATTCTCCTCCTTGAGCCTCTGGAGCACGATTCTCAAATGTCTCACATGGTCTTCCTTAGTGTTAGAATAGACCAAAATATCATCGATGAACATAATTACAAATAAATGCAGGTACGACCAAAATACCCCATTCATCAACTCTATAAATATTATAGGTGTGTTAGTCAAACCAAAGGACATAACAAGAAACACATAATGTCCATACCTGGTCCAAAAAGCTATCTTGGGAATATTTGATGGACGAATATGGAGATGATGATACCCAAACCTTAAGTCAATCTTAGAAAACAATGCAGCTCCCTGAAGCAGATCAAACAGATCATCAATGCAAGAAAGAATATATTTGTTCTTGATAATCACTTTATTAACTATCTATAATCAATACACATCCTCATAGACCCATCCTTCTTCTTAACAAACAAAACTGGGGCACCCCAAGGTGAAATACTAGGGCTAATAAAGCCCTTACTCAATAGATCCTGAAACAGCTCCTTTAGTTATTTCAACTAAGCTGGAGCCATCCAATAGGGAGTGATAGAAATGGGCTTGGTGCCCGACTCAAGGTCAATAGCAAAGTCAATGTCTTGATCAGGAGAGACTCTAGGAAAATCAGTAGGAAACACATCCAAGAACTCACATACCACCAGAATAGACTCCATAAAAGGTGACTCAATAGCAGAATCATAAATAAAAGCTAAGTATGAAAAACACCCACGATCAATGAACTTTTGGGACATTATATAAGATATCACTTTACTAGGATAGGAACCCTTCAAACCAGTCCACTCAATCCTCAGTCTACCTTGCATGGCTAAGGTAATAGCCCTGGCATAACAATCAAGAATAGCACGATAAGGAGATAGCCAATCCATACCTAAAATAACATCGAAATCTACCATATCTAATATAATCATATCTACCCAAGTCTCATAGCCCGCCAAAGTAACAAGACAAGTTTGGTACACCCAATCCACTACTAAAGGCTCTCCTACTAGGATCGAAACATGAACAGGTACATACATGGAATCACAAGGCAACTCAAACCCCAAGGAGAAAAAAAAACACATAATAATAAGTAGAGACAGGATCAAATAACACAAATGCAGGGTGATGGAAAACTGGTACAATACTTGTGATCACATCATTGGAGGCCTCAACCTCGAGCCTGCCTGGAAAAGCATAACAATGAGCACCTCAACCTCCACTCAAAGAAACTAACTCCCTACTATATAACTGAGTAGAAATATCGCCTGCTCCCTTACCACCAGTACGTCTACCCCTATCTGTCTGACCTCTATCACGACTCCTAGTCGGGGGGGCTGAACCACTGGCTAGTAAAGCTGGCAAGCCGACATGAATCCCATAATAGTGAAATGAGCTACCTCTTCTGACCATACCTCTACCCCCTTATGAGGCACCTGAGTACTATCCTGAAGTAAGGACCCTTTTTGGGTCCCAAAACTCCTCTATCTGTATCAACTCTGCCTCCTTGGCAGCACTAACCACTGATTGGAAGGAAGCTCCATCTCTAGCTACCCAAAATATAGACTTTCTAATCGAATAAACCAACCCTCTCACAAACTAACGAACCTTCTCTCCCTCGGTTGGAAGTATAGTTGTAGCATGATGGGTCAACTGGTAAAATCATATCTCATACTCTGAAATTGTCATGGTGCCCTGCCTTAAACTATCAAATCTTAATTGGCTCTCCTCTTGGACACTCCAACGAATAAACCAATCATAAAAAGCATTAGAGAACATCTCCTAAGTCATTTAAGGAGACCCAACTCAAAGAGATCCTGTAAAAGTCCTCCGCCACTCCCTGGCTGGCCCACAGAGCTGGAGAGTAACATACCTCATGCCATATGTATCTGCTAGACCCAAAATCTCTAGTAACTCTCTATAAGTAGTAAGAATCTCATGTGCATCCTCAGTTTTCCCACCCTAAAACTGAGGTGGGGCCATCATTTTGAACCTCTTATACCTCCGTTACTCATCATCAGTCAAGGTAGCTACTAGTGGAACCTCACTAATTGGAGCTACTAGTGGCTGCTCCACCTGAACCTGGGCCTCAAGGTCCTGCTGTTGATCCTGAGGTTGAACCCTAACTAGAGTCTGTGAAGTACTAGGAGTGTCAGCTGGGATACCAGTCTACCCCAAAGTCTCCAACACAACCAAAAATCTTAATAATGTATCTTAAAGTAGTGGTGCTGCAACAAGCTCATGTGGAACTTGCTTCTGTCTAGGCTCCAAAGTTGGCTCAAGGGAGATACCCTGATCATAATCTCTTGCCGGTGTGGCTCCTCAACCCCAGACTCTGGCTCACCCTCTGGCATGACCCCTTCCCTTAGATGGGGTCTCAACAGAAACATCAAGGGGGGCCTCCCATCGTCCTTAAGTAGTAGTAGCTCTAGTCCTCACCATCTGTCAAAAGGACACAAAAAAACTCAACAGTTAAACAAGACACACACACAAATTGATTAGAATGAAGTAAAAGAGAATTTCCTAATAGTCTTTATAGCCTCTCAAGGATAAGTAACGAACATATCCACACCGATCCTTAAGACTCTACTCGACTAGGCTTAAACATATGTGAGACCTATGAACCTGGAGCTTTGATACCAAATTGTAATGACCCAAAATTCGAGTGTGATGGCACTCACCTAACCCACCAAAGTGAGTCATTCCAAACAAAAAAACTTAACAAATATAGATAAAATGGAAGATAAAAAGTCTAATAAGATATATAAATGCGGAATAAAACAACTACAACCATCCCAAGAACTAGTGTCACATGTACAAGCCTTTAAATGTAGAATACTCAAAAGAAATACAAGTCTCAAATGTTTAGTTCTAAAATAGAATATAACATAATATGGACTCCTCAAAGGCCAGTTAGGGACTGAAGCAACTACCTCAAGGAATATCCAAAAGTTCGATCCCGAACTGAGAGAAATCTAGTAGGACAAACCGGGCTCACAACCTATAAAAATGTAGCAAGGGGTGAGCACTAAACAACATGGTACTCAGCGAAATGGAACTAATCTAAAGTATGGTAATGACAAAATATAAGTAACTCCTTAAATCCCAACCACAATCTGCCAAACTACAAACCTACACTCAGAAAAGTCTCAACATAATATAATATACAGATCACAATAATATAGATATACTCATCATCTTGCATGATATCTCAATACACATTAATGCCAGTAGATCCAACACATACTTACAACAAAATGATATAACTATACAATATACAATAACATCAATAAAGTATGATGTGAGATGAAGTGTATGTCATGAGGTGCATACCATGCAATTTAATGTCAAATAATCATGATGCATGTTTGTCCTAAAATATACATCTACTGATCAGATATGGTTGTCTACCTCAGTCAAAAACCATGGGGGATATATATGTCTGTGTATCTACAAATACCACCAACAAAGACCTCGACTAATGCTCACTCACCCAGAAGAGACCTCAAACTAACTCACCCGCCTAAAAGAGAGATCGGGCCATCTGGAAGAGACATCAAACCCGACCAGTAGAGACCTCAACCACCAATTCATATGTTACCTTTCTCACCTCTCGGCCGTAGCCATCACATGTATCAATGCACAAATAATAATAGATGCAACATGCATGATCACTATTACATCACCATGTCATCATTATAATGATCTCACTATCTCAATACCATCAACATCTCAATATCATCAATATCACAATCTCATCGGTGTCTCAATATCATCAATGCCTCAATATCTCAATAATATCATAATATATGCACCATCTCACTATCAATAACGAATAATTTACAAGGTCAAATAGATTACATAAAGACTATTAATTTATATATCAATATATCAATGTATGAGTCAGTATTCAATATGAATAGTAATGATCAATCCTACAATAGTACAATTCTACCCTTAAATACTCGATTACATTCATATAGGAGCATACAAGGTTCAATCATACTTAACAAAAGGTTAGAAGTCCACTTGCATTAATTAAAGTCTCAAATCAAGTCGAAATCACGGCCTTCCCCCTCTTTTGATACTCCAAATCACCACAATCTATTCACATATGGCATCAAAATCATATAACGAATCTAATGACACTAAAATCACTCAATTCCATGTGAAAAGGTAAAATGGTCAAAACTCTCATGCCTGAAAACGTTGCTGGAATATGAAAATTAATATATGAAAATATTCTCCACATAATAAGGAACTCAACGACAAAAATGATTTTGAAAAAGGAGTTAAGAAGTGAGAGAAATCAACGATTCAAGTTAAGGAAATTCATATCCAAAAATCCCCAATTTACACCATTAAAATTCCAAAATTATAAGTTAAAATTATCAATTAATCAATCTAAATCAATGAAATAGGTTAGAAAATAGTTACCCAATCCATTTGCCTTGAAAACCTTGAAAATTCTCCCTTTGAACAAGCTTGGAAATGTAAAAAATAGTGAAAAGGGCTTAAATATCATCTTTTAAAAATATTCATTGATCAGGCACGAGTAATGTTCCGCGAACGCGGAGCCATATCCTCGATCGTGGATTCTAGAGGAGAATAATCCTCCGCGAACGTGACAATCACCTCATGAATGCGAATGTCTAGCTGTTGGGCCTCCACGAACATGGTCCATGAGGCGCGAACGCATAGTTCTGGTGCCAGATGCACTAGAAATAACAATGTACCAACAACACTCAACAACATCTAAACACGAGTTGGACTCTCAGAATTCATTCAGAACCCTATGAACACAAACCATACACGGAAACCTACTAGAAATGATGATCCAGACTCAATGGAACTGTCAGAATTTGAATCCAGAACCCCCGTGGTCCTGAATCCAAGAAAACATTATTTAAACTAGTTTTGGACTTAAAAATTCAAAATATTCACGAAAGCTCTAAAAATTGCAATAAATCCATTTCTAGTGTTAGTTTCATCATACAGAACCACTAGAATTGACAAAAGTTTGATACAAGTTTTTGAACTCTGATTGTTGACCAAAGTTAAGCCTATGATCTAAAATGAACTAGAATTGCAACGTTAGGCCTAAAATCTCTATTTTATCTCTGAATTTGGTTCTGCAAGTTCACCTAGCCAAATTCGACATTTTGGAATTGATGGAATTGACAGAATCAAATTTCGACACTCAAAACTCAAATTGACCTTAAAAATCAAAATTTTTAACTTTAAGCCTTTGGAAACTCTTTATTTTTCAGAACTCCAACTCTTATAAGATTTTAAAAAATCTGACTTTTAGACTTGACCAATTATGACCCAAGAAAACTTTTGAGAAGGGAAAAATATTAATTAAGTTGAAAATGCTAAAAATGACTTTCAAGGTCATTACATGATGGGATTGATGTCAATTGGCAAAAAGCTGACACAGAGCAGTACCTATGGTTCTCAAAAGAAGATTAAAAGTTAGATTAAGAGTGCTCAACATTTGAGCTAGGACTAGGTTCTTATGAGAAGTTTCAGATGATTAGCCTGAGTTATTTTCTAAACTTTATTTTACTACTTCAAATCACTACACATGATTACCTGTAGAAAAGTATAAAAGTTATTTTGGTTACAACAAGTATTGCATAAATAATTGGATACCTGGCTTTCTAATCATAGACAAAAAGAAGTTGATTTTCTTCCAAAAACCATGAGCTCATTCCAACTTCAACATCCCCAGTTTCAATATGTTCTTCTCAAATTAATTTTTACTCAAAGCCTTTGTGAAGATATCGATTTTGATCTTTAGTCTCGCAGAATTGCATGAAGATATTCCTTTTTTGACATTGTCCCTTAGGAAGTTATGTCTCACATCAATATGCTTTGTCTTTTTGTGATGAATAAGATTCTTTGCCATGTTCAAAGCACTTGTGTTGTCACACAATAATGGAATAGTGTGTGTGATGATACCAAAATCATTTAGTTACTGTTTTATCCATAACAATTGAGCATAGCAAGATGCATCAACTACATACTAAACTTCAACAGTTGAAAGAGCAATACAATTTTGTTTCTTGGTTCCCCCAGATACAAGATATGATCCAAGGAAGTGAGCCATTCCAGAAGTGCTCTTTCTATCTACTTGATATCCAGCATAATCACCATAACTAATATGCTTAAAAGAATCTCCTCTGGGATAGTAAAGGATCTGGTTCAAGATTTTCTTCAAGTACCTCAGGATTCTTTTAGCTACCCATCATTCTTTGGGTTTTGCACTATATTTCTTGGAATGCACCTTTCTCCAACTGCTTGATAGCGACTAAATGAGACTCGATCTTTTGATTAATTCCTGAGATGTCAGATTTCATCCCCCTTAAGGTCTCATCCTTGGTGTCATCCTCCTTCAACAATCTGTCAAACATCTCCTCAATACGTAAACTACCTACCCCAGAATCATGATTGTGTGGTGGCACATACACACCATTTTTGTACCCATCTCTGTAACCCCAATCACTGTCTCTATCTTGGTCCTTATTCTCGTCATAGTAGCCTCATCAATTGTTATCTTTAAAAGCACTATCTCTGTTGAATTTTCGACCTTGATTCCCTTGACCTTGGCGCCAATAGTTTGTATTAGGCCTTGGGCCTTGGTTTGAAAAACCCCATCTAATTAGTCATAAAGCATAAATACTCCTCATAATAGGGATCTTCATGCATTGATGCACGCGATGGTTGGTGACTCACTGCATTAACTCTCTTTTGCATTTTCTTCATCAGCAAAGCCATATTGCTACTAATTTGAGCTATCTCTTGCATTATATCTTCATTAATCCTGGCTTTCTCTGGATTGGTAGTCACTACAAAAGAGCTTTTAGTAGTTGATTTGTCTCTTGAGCCCCATGCATGATTCATCTTTGCCACCTTTTCCAATCGTTTAGCTACAATTGGAAAAGTGCAATCCAAGAATGAGTCTCCAACGATAGTGTCACTAACATCTTTGCAATTATCATCTAAGGCTTGATAGAAGATTTCCACCAAGGAGTCAGCAACGATCGTATGGTCAGGAACACTCCTTAAGTATTTTGTGAACCTCTCCTAAGTAGTGCTGGTAGAATCACTAGGTAATTGCTCAAAGTTCTTGATCTGATCTTTCAGCTTCAGTTTCTTTGACTTAGGAAAGAATCTCTCCAAAAATGCTTTCTGCATTTCAGCCCAAGTAGTGATAGAGCCTTGTTGAAGTTCAGATAACCACATCGTCGCTTCGCTTGTAAGAGATAATGGGAAGACATGGAGCCTAATGACATCCATGGACAAATTTTGATTCCCTATCATACTTTTGCAGATGAAGACGATGTTGTGTAGATGGTTATGTGGATCCTCTGATGGTAGGCCCATGAACAAGCCTCTGTTCTACAACATCTATAACAATCCACTCTATACCACAAACTTAGTATCCTTCGGTAAAGGAGGTGACACAATCTCTCTAGTGACATCCACTATCATAGGGTCAAGCCTATATTGATTCCATGTATGAGCAGTGACTTAAAAATCCTATGGTGGTGGATTCATATCCTCAAGTGGTAATGGTTCAGATTCTGCGCTAGACTAGCGACGTTGTTTGCATTGTCCTTGGCCATTCTTCGCAGTGTGTTCTAGATCTCTGGATCTAATGGAGTCAAGGGAGTGCCTAGACTATACGTGTTGGGAATATACTACAACTGTATGCTGCAAGAAAAACAAAAACAACAAAAGCATAAACAAGAAAATAAGGATTAATTGCCAAATCACCTTAATTAAACTAGTCTAAATCTATATTCACCGACAATGATGCCAAAATTTTGATGTCGCCAAAATGATACCTCTAATTTAAGGTTAAGCAGTTGCTACCAAAATATAGTATCTAACAGAGGTTAGGGTCAAATCACATAGGGAATATGGTTAGACCTAGAGTAATTATGAGCAATCCAAACAAATTAGTCTACATATTTCCCGAAAAGAGAGGGGGTTTGTAAAATGCAATAAGTAAACCTAAACTAGATAAATCAATCAAATGCAAGTATTATGAAATCAGTAGAAGAAGTAACTAGGATATTGTATTCCTTATGATTCCCTAATTTAATATATCCAAATAATCGTAACCTTTTCCAGTGTGTAGCACACAGAACAGTAAGTTATGCTTACCTAACCCTTTGATCCAAGTGAGAGGCAAATTTCACTAAGTGATTTGATCAATCCCCACAGTGTGACATTACTAACCCTTACCTTTTGTTCCAGTACAACCATCCCGTGATTAGCTCAGGTTGATTTGATGAGAGAGATCACATCAAGTCCCGTTAATTATTTCCTTTTTCCATTCAGAACTACCTTGATCTAGTCAGTAAGAATTCGGAAAGTTCTAACGTTGGCCACCGTTAAAAAACATTCACAGCAAAAAGAATTAATTAGTACATACATGCACACCTTCAAGAATTACGAATTATCAAGATTTTACATCATTAGTTCTTCATAGTTCCCACAACCCTAGTTGTGGATTTAGCTATGCATGTTCATTGTAGATGAAGTAATCATGTTATGGAATAACATAATTAAGCACTTACAATGATGAATTAAAGAGCAAGCAATCTGAATCTTCACAAAAAATCACAATGTTGTAGTTCAAAAGTAGAATGAAATAATCACAAGTGGTCTTCTCAATGTTCTCTCTTTGTTCCCCATGCTACATTCACACCTCTTTTCTAAAAAACACCTAAAAAAACCTATTTATAATAAGTAAAAATCAAATAAAAAATGAAATAGAAAAACTAGAATTGATAGATCAGACGGGCAAGGTTACGAGCCATATGAGGGATCACGGCCCATACCTGGGCTTCATACTCTTTATTTCTAAAAAACTGTTGTCAACCTACGAAACCTTCCTACGGGCCATCATCTGCTAACTCTTCTGAAACTCTTTAAAACTTTTATCCTCTGGGAACATTCTTATCCATGACCCATCAGTACTTATGAGTTGTAAGTGACTAGTCTGATAATACTTTAGCATTTAGCATATTTTCTGATCTTTGACAGACAAGCAGACCTACGGGCCGTCAAAACTTCTATGGCTCATCTAATACTCTATAGCTGCAACATCTGAAAATCCACCCTTTACTGGATTTGACCCACGAGACCAACTTACAACCTTTGGAATTAACCACGACTCATAAAGTGACTCGTAAATCACCAAAAATATGCAATCTACAACACTTGACCCAAAATCATTCTGATGCCTACAATTTTGTAAAAACAACACAAAAACACATCAAACCTACTAATATCACTTTGAGAATGCACAAAATCCTGAGTTTTAAGCATAAACATGTTGTATTTTTATAGCATATCAAATAGCCAATTAGGAGAAAGCCAATCTATCCCAAAAATCACATAAAACTCAACCATATTGAGTATAATCATGGCAACCCAAGTATCATAACTATCTATGGAGGCAAGACAGGATCAGTACACTTGATCCACCACTAAGGAATCACCTATTAGGTTACATACATGCATGGGCACAAACATATGCTCACATAATAGATCAAATTTAGTAGAAAAACATGTAGATACATAAAAATAAGTGGATCCAAGATCAAATAATACTATAGCTAGCCGGTGACAAACTTGAATAATACCTGTAATAATTGTATCTGATGACTTGGGCTCGGGCCTCCCAGGAAAAGCATAGAAATGACCACCTCTACTCGCAGATAGCTGAATAGGACCTCTACCAGCTTTCTGTCCTACTATATCACCTGTACCCCTACCTGGAGTACGCCCACCTCTGCCTTGCTGACCTTTACCATGACCTCTAACCTGAGGGCTGAATCTCTGTATAAAGGAGCCTGATCTCGAATCAATGTTGCTAAATAAGAGCGGTATGGCCCCACATGAGTCTGGTGGGGGAAGAACTTAAGCATATGGTTTGGAGAACCATACCCATAGCAAGATCTCGGGTATGAAGAAGATTGGGAAGGTAGAAGGGAAACACTGTAGCCACCTCTACCTACGGGCGTCTGCTAAGAGCTAGACTATCCCTGATTGTAACCATGAGAACTATGAAGGCCCTGACCACCCTCTGAAGTAGGAAATGATGCATGAACTAGTCCTCTATACTGAGGAGTACTACCTCCCCTATGGAAGACTCTACCTCCGAATGAAGTGCTAGTGAAGTGACCTGAAGACCAGACCTTCTTGGGGTCTCCAAACCCCTCTTTCAATAATAACTCTGCCTCCTTGGGGGTACTCACTATAGTCTAGAATGAATTAGCCACCCGTGAGGATCTAAACAAATAAGAGCGAATGGAGAATGCCAACCTATTCACGAATCTACGAACTCTCTCTACCTTAGTAGGAATCAGTGATAAAGCATGTCGAGATAACTAATAAAATTTGTCCTCATACTCAACTATGGTCATGCCACCTTAAGTCAAAGTCTTAAATCTAGTCCAAATTTCCTCACTAGTGCTCCAAGATATGAATCTCTCTTGAAAATCCTCAGAGAACACCTTCCACTCAACTGAAAGGAACCCTGCTGGCTTGGAATGCAAATAAGACCACCACCACTCCTGAGTTTACCCTCTCAACAACAACTCAACATACCTGAACGCTCAAGAATCCATCAGGCCTATGGCCTTTAACATCTGGTAGCTTAAAGTAAGCAACACATAGGCATCCTTTCCCTTACCACCCTAGGCCTGGGGTGGTTTCATCTTTTGAAACCGTCCATAACTCTACTTATCATCAGCTACCAATATCGGCTGATGGGCAGCTTGAGCTGGAAGAACCATCTGAGTTAGTGTATCAACTAAAACATGCTGACACATATAAGGTGGATTTCCCACTAAAGCAAAATGATATTCTACATAGTCCTCAAAATCATGGTGTTTCTCCGGTGCCTATGGAGTGGAACCTCACCCCTCGCCGATGCTTGTGGCACAACTCAGGCTATGGTCTCTAACATGCCCATCATCCTGTGGATTGTGCCCTGATAGGTAATCGGATCCTTAGACCAGGAGGAGCTTGGTGTTGCCTAGGATCAATAAGAGGATCAGGATCCAAGCCTCTGTTATAATCCCTCATAGGGGTTTCACTATGGGTGCATCCTCTACCGCTACCTCAACCTCTGACCTGAGCTGAGGCCTTAATAGTAGCCTCATGAGCTGGCTCCTCAAATTTGCCTGATGATAAATATCTGGTTCTGGCCATCTGCCAAAAGAATGCACAACTCTCAGCAACTTTGTAATAACAATGCATGACAGGAATTGGAAGAACAAAAAGGAAATTCCTAATAGTCTCCGTAGCTTCCCATGGATAAGTAATGAATGTCTTGCATCGATCCTTAAGACGCTACTCAACTGTACTTGTATACATGTGAGAACTATGAACCAGGGGTTCTGATACCAAATTATCATGACCTTAAAATGGGAGTGATGGTACTTGCCTAACCCACTACGACAAGTAAGCCGAAACCTACTCAAATCAGTAATAAAGCTAAAGCGAAAAAGATAAAAGTCTAAATATGGACAACACTAGAATATCAAGTCCATAAAACCTTCCCAATATTGGTGTCATATGTACAAGCCTCTAATACCGAGTGTAATAGAAAGTAAATACAAGTCTGAGTCTCAATTCTCAAATAAAACATAAGAAAATGTAAAGGGACTGTAAGAGTTGCCAAAATGGACAAGCTGCTACCTATCAAAAATTATGGAAGCTCAGTCTGCAAAGATAGAAGCAAACTCAAGTAGAACTAGGCTCACAACCTACACACATGTGTAGAAGCAAGGGTGAGTACCAAAAACACCGGCACTCAACAAGAGGATCTAAACAATAAGTAAAATATAAAGAACAAAATACTCCTTCCACACCAACCACATACTACCAAAATACACCCCTGTACTAAGAAAATTCCCCGAAACAACAGTATATATATAAGTCCCTAAACAATAATCCCTTCCAACAAATATCTTAGAATATAGTTCGATAACATAACAAATATATCTCAAATATACAGCTCAACCACATAACAGGTAATTTCAAGTAGTTCTAAGAATTCAACAAGTATAACTCAAGTATAACCATCACATAGTTTATTCACAGTAACTGAATCAAATCATGATACAAGATAATGTAGTATGATATGGAATGGAAATGAAATGATAAAATGCAATGTCAAGTATCGTGATGTATGTCTGTCCTACGATATACATCAACGAATATAATCAGTTCGAAACTCCTAGGGGACATATCTGTCAATATACCTACCCCGAATGTGAGGCTTGATCTCAATATATCAATGTCTCATATCAGTGTCTCTACCCTGGACGACTGGCCCGATCCCTATTTCTCTTTCAATGTTTCCCACCATGGACGTGTGACCCGATCCCTATTTCTCATTAATGTTTCTCGCCACGGACTTATGGCCCGATCTCTATTTCTCAGCAGTGGTACTCAATCATAATGCACATAAAGAAT
>JBCEWC010000560.1:24774-54139 GCA_038996855.1 Solanum aculeatissimum | reverse complement strand
TAGGAAAGAACCTCTGCAATAAGGCTTTCTGTATCTCTACCTATGTAGTGATAGAACCTTGTAGGAGCTCAGATAACGATACTGTTGTATTCCCAGTGAGAGATAATGGGAAGTCACGGATCCCAACAATATCCATGGATAAGTTCTGGTTTCCCATCACACTCTTACAAACAAACACAACCTTGTGTAGATGGTTATGCGAATCCTCTGAAGGTAAGCCCGTGAACAAGCCTCTGTTCTACAACATATGTAGCAACCCACTTGACACAACAAATTTAGTGTCATCTGGTAAAGGAGGTAACACTATAGCTTTTGTGAAATCCACGACCCTAGGGTCAAGCCTGTATTGATTCTATGTATGAGCAGCGACTTGAATATCCTAGGATAGTGGATTCACATCCTCGAGTGGTGGTGGGTCATCAATATTGTTTTTGTTTAATGTGATGTTTCTAGCATTATTAGTAACATTATTCGTGTTTTCTTGGGCCATTCTTCTTAATATTCTCTGGATTAAATGGAGTCTAGGAATTGCCTCGACTTTGGGTACTGGGCATACACTATACCTGTATGCTGAAAGAAAATAAAAACAATGAAAATAAGTAAAATAAGAATTAATTCGCAAATCATCCAAATTAAACCAGTCTAAAAGTCGTATTCCTCGATAATGGTGTCAAAATTTGACCTTACGTGCAAACAACACCTCTTAATGAAGGCATAAGCGGTCGTTGGCAAATATAATACCTAATAATAGTTAGGGTTGATCCCAATAGGGAATAAGTATAGACCTGGAGTAATTATGAGAAATTAATATTGAATTAATCTACTTATTTTTCACTCGTTAATACATAGAGTCCAATACGCATATCTTGCGTTGGTACAAAAATGGGATCCCCAATAGCCGGATACAAAAGATTCATATGAGAAAACATAAGTAAATGGGCCTCTACTTGAGCCTCCAAGGATAAAGATACATGGACTGTTATTTGATCTCCATCAAAATCGACATTGAATCCCTTGCAAACTAATAGATGTAAATAAATAGCGTGCCCTTCCACTAAAATAGGCTGGAATGCATATATGCCTAATCTATCACCAAAAGGGGGGTTTTGTATAATGCAATAAATAGTCCTAAACTACAGAAATCAACCAAGTAAAAGTGTTATAAAATCAGTGAAAGAAGTAACTAGGGTATTGTGTTCCCATGAATGCCTAACTCAGTATAACCAGATAATCGTAACCTTTTTTGGTGTGTAACATACTGAATTGGTAAGTTATGTTTACCTAACCCTTTTATCTAGGTAAGTGGCAAATTTTACTACGTGATTTGATCTATCCCCGAAGTATGACATTACTAATCCTTACCTTTTGTCCCAGTACAACCATCCCCTGATCAGTTCAGGTTGATTAGACAAGAGAGGTCACATCGAATCCTGTTCATTTACCCTTATCCCATTCTTTACCCGTTGATCCAGTGAGTAAGAATTAGGTGAGTTCTAGCATTGTCCACCATTAAAAAGCATTCATAAAAGAAGAATAAATTAATACATACATGCACACTTTTCAAAGATTATGGATTATCCAGATTTTACTTTGTTAGTTTTTCATGGTTCCCACAACCCTAGTTGTGGATTTAGCTATGCATGTTCATAATAGATGAAGAAATCATGTTATGAAATAGTATAATTAATCACTTAAAATGATGAATTGAAGAACAAGAAATCCAAAATCTTGACAAGAAATCACGATATTTTATATCAAATGTAAAAGCAAAAACAACCACAAATAGTGCTCTCTTGTTGTATATGTTGTCATTTGTCTCAGAAAAACCTAAAAACCTATTTATAATAAGTAAAATATAAATCCAAAATAGAATAGGAAATTTGGATTTCGCAACTCGGACGAATGAGGTTACAGGCCATAAATGGATTTACGGCTTGTACTTGGGGCTTCGTAATTTGCTCTTCATAAAAACCTTCTTCAATCTATGAACTCCTCTTACCGTAAAGGGTATCATCTACTAACTCAACAATTCTTCATAATTCTGATCCTCCAAGAATGATCTAATCCACGACCCGTCATCTAACTTATGACTTATAATAGTCCTCGTCTAATAACAGCTCAACACTTGATAATTTCTCTGATCTTCAACATATAAACATATCTATGGGCAATCAAGAACTCTACGACTCATTTAATAACTCGTAGTCTCAAATTTTGAAAATTATCTCATCATTGGATCTAACCCACGAGACCAACCTATGGCCCGTGGAATGAACCACGACCAATAGAGTGACTCGTAAATCTCCAAAAACTTGCAATTTGTAGAACTTTGCTTAAAATTATCTCGAATCCTGTAATCCTGTAAAATCAACATGAAAACACATCAAACCTACTAATATTGCTTTGAGAACGCACAAGATCCTATGTTTAAAGCATCAAAAGTGATGTATTTTGGTAGACGATCAAGGGTTTATTTTAGTGTAAAAATTTCTGAGACTCATCCTAAGGACAAAATAGGAAAAATTGAACTTTACGCAAAAATGACTTGTGTTGGAGCAAGTCTGTGTTGCAAACTGGGTTCACCGTAGCACAAATTTTTTCAAAAATTTTCATATTCAAGTGAGAGCAATTGGAACAAATCCCTAAACCCTTATATATGGGAATCCTAAAAAATTCTACTAATATTTGGCCTGATTCACTCACTAAATCACCTAAAATCCTCTCCGACCTCTCCAAAATTCCTTCACCTAATTATCCAAAGTTTTTAGGGTTTCAAGGCTCTTCAATTAAGGACCAAGCTTCAAGATTCTTCCAAGCTTCTTTCATCCTCTTCAAGACCTCAAAGTATGTGAGTTTCTTCATCCATGGGTCCTTCCACCCATGGAGTCCAAAATCCTTCAATTTAAACCTTTGATTTCAAGACTTATTTCTTTATGGGTACTTTTTATTACTTCTTATATGCATGATTTGAATTGGAAATTATCAATATTTAATTTCAATTGCATGAATTTCTATCAAGGGTTGATATTGTGAGATGCTTTCTGACTCTTAAGCTATGCATGCTATGGTACTATGAAAGGGTATGAATATTTATGAATTTTGAGATGATTTTCATAATGCCCTAACTAGGGTTTTACTATGATATTGGTGCATTGTTTTGAATGGTTTCAATTGAACATGTTTTACCTCTTTCAAGCATATTGCTCTTGAATCTCATTATTTTAAGCCCCTATGCATAAGCCCACCATGTTTTGACTAAGATTATGTGATGAAGCATCTTATGTTGATGAAAGGTTTATTTTCAAGATATGCAAGTCATGAATACTATGAATGATTGAGGTCTATCAAGTATGTTATCAAGTATGCATCTTGTCTATTAAGGATTATGATCTTTTGTTGCATTGCACCCCGTATACTTAATACATCCAAAGTACTAACGCATACTTTTTGCCTACATGATCTAACTATGTAAAGACTAAAGCTCCTATCCATCCACTTCCTCATGATTAGTACGATTCTTGAAGACTTTTCTTGTGGTGAGTCTCCCATTTTGAGGACAATATCCATTTTCTATCTTGCTTATGTTAAGATTGTGCTACTTTGATATTCACTTTTAAGGGTGAAATCAGGACATGTCTTGGCAACCCTCCCACTTATGACTAGAGGTATTGTTATATGACATGTTACGTATGGTATATCCGACACTTATGTATCTATGGAGATGTTCCCTTAGTCCCTATCCTATGTCTTGATGTAGGTTGTAATGCTAATTGAAAGGTGTTGTGTAACGATCCGAAAATTTTTGAACTTTATAATGATTGGTCAAGGTTAGTGTTGAACTATTCATGGTTGAATTTCGGTAGCCATGGATTGTATTTAAATGGCCGAATTCAAAAGGGATCGTTTAGTGAAGTAGTAAGGCCGGTTGGGCAGTGTACTTTAAAAAGCCATATCTTTTGGTACAGGATGAACTGTAAGGGCTACTATATATCAAATCTAAGATCTTTGAGTTATCATCACAACTCAACTAGTTTCACTCAATTCGGAGTTTGTATGCAAAGGTTATGAACCTTGTAGTGAGACTGCCCGTAATTGGAAGGATGCTGGGGAAAGGGTTCTGGAATGGATCAAAGGACTCAACCACAGACCATTTGGTGGTCAATGATCTATGGGGGTTCTCGTGGGTTAGTCCAGTGGGCTCTTGGTGGCTGGGGCAAAAGCCATGGACCAAGTATGGTCCCACAGACCACCCCACGGTCCGTGAGACCCTTCACGTCCCATGAGGGATCCTGTGGAGTGAGGCAGAATATTGGCCAAGGTTCGGGGCTGGACTCCGGACCAAGTGATGCTCCATGGACTAGTACACGGTTCGTGTGAAGCTACATGGTCCGGAGGCCCCCCGTGGAGTGATCCAGAAAGTCCCCCGAGAGTTCAAGCCGAAGTCGAGACCAAGTGAAGTCTCACAGGCAGGTACACAACCCATGGACATATAAACGACCACTGTAAACCTTCCGTGTGGCATTGTTTTCAGTGAATTAGTCTGTTTCATTAATGGTTAATTCATAATTTAATTAGATCCTATGCTATTTTTAGGCTTTCTAAGGTCCTCTAAACCCCCTAAATCAAACCCTAAATCCTTTTCATCCATTTTAACACTCCTAAAGTCTATCCAAAATTCTCTCAATTCTCTTGACCTCCATTGATGAAAGATTGAAGAAATTTAGGAAAATTCATCTCTCTTGCAATTCCATTCAATTCTCTTGATTAAACTCAAGGTATGTGGGTTTGATTCATAGATTACCTTCCATCCATGAAGACCCAAGAACCCTACTCTTTAATTTATGAATTTTAGCTTCCTTTGATTATGGGTTCTTTAATTCTTGAAGTATTTCATTGCATTGAGTTGTGGGCTATAGAAATTAGGTGATTTAATGATGATTTGAGTTTGAATTTTATGAAAAGCATGAAAATTCTTGAAGGATCATTGTGCATGTCCCTTTAATGGTTTAATATGCATGGGTAAATTGCATTATGATTGGAATTGGGATTTTATCATGCGTTATGTTGAATTACCTATTGAATATGGTTTTAAGGTTTGAATCCTCCATTACCCATGCATTGATTTCTCATTCATGGCATATACATTGAAGAATCGTTATGGTGAAATTCTTGTTAAGGGCACGACCCTCTTGTTATGATATGATATGTTAAGGCTTGTGATCACATAGTCTCTTGTTATAGCTCTTTGAGCATTATGGGTGCTTGCACCACTTTGATATGTTTTGAAGGCTTGATATGATAAGCTATGTAGATGAGCTACTCTTATTGCATTGTTATGGAACGGTTTTAGAAATTCTTGTTGGTATTTAGCCTAAGTATGGACATGGATTTGATCAAGTTTTGGTTTGGCTATTGATTCATGATTTTGAAAAAGAATGTCAACTCTCCATTTTGAAAAGTTTGCATGGATATATATATATGTATTCCCATGATGCATAATTGGGCTAAAAGCCAAATTATAATTCAAGTCTTTCCATACTTAGGCTCAAAAGCCAAACAAGAGTTTCAAAAACCAATGCAATAGGAATAGCTCATCTACATAGCATATCATATCATGCCTTATCAAAACATATCATATCATAATGGTGTAAACACCCATAATTGCTCAAAAAGCCATAACATAGACTTTATGTGATCACATTTAGTCAATTCCAATATCTTTATCAAAATCAAGTTATATCATATCAAGAGGGCCAAGCCCTTATCAAGAGTTTCATCAAATCAAGTCTTTCATGCTCATGAATGCAATGCATAGATGATCAAGAGTAGCATGGGTATTGAATATCATCAATTAAATCATCAATACAAGAAGTTCATGACCAAAGCATAATGAAATCATCAATTTAAAGCAAAATTCTTAAAACCCATACTTGAATTGAAGAACCAAGGGGATATGCATTTTTGAAACATCATAAAATCATTAGCATTCATCAATTATAGGCTCAATTCACTTTGAAATCAATAAATTTACACAGCCACACTTCAATTTAAGTAAATCATTCATAATCTTAAAGACCCATTTGCAAAAGAAATCAAAATTTATCAAATTAAAGAAAAAGATTTTTGGGTCTTCATGGTTGAAAGAGAAACCATGAATCAATTCCACAAACCTTAATTATTCAAGAAGGATAAGAAGAATCTGAAGAAAAATCAAGTTTTTCCCAAATTTTCAAGTTTGCATTCAATGGAGGTTGAGAGAAAATAGAGAGGAAAATTTGAAGAGATTCAAGAGATAGAATGAATTATAAATGATTAGGGTTCAATTAAGGGGTTTTAGGAGAGTTTAGAAAGACTAAAATAATCCTAAGATCAATTAAAATTAAAATTTAACTATTAATGAAATGGAGAAAATAACTGGGAAATATAGACAAAGAACAACTACATGGACCATACAATGGCCCACGGTCCATGAACTCGACCGTGTGGCTACACTTGGTCGTGACCTTAGCTTGCAAATCTTAGGAACTTTCTGGGCCACTCCATGGGCTGGCTCATGGGTTATGAGGCATCACACGGACCGTGACCTAGTCCGTGGAGCCTCACTTGGCTTAGAGTCCTGGCCTAGGGTCCAAACAACTCTCTGGACCACTCCACGGGTGCCCTCACGAATCGTGAGGCATCACACGGATTGTGAAGTGGTCCGTGGAGCCTCACTTGGTTTGAGGCCGTGGTCCATCATCAAGGGCACACACTGGTTCACCCCACGAATGGGCTCATGGTTCGTACATCCCCACACGGTCCATGGTCCATCTGTGAGACCCTGATTTAGCAAATATTTTCTTCCATTTTTCTAGAACGCATTCACACATATAGTCTTACCTCAAAGGTCATAACTTCGACATCCAAACTCCGAATCAATCAAGACCAATTGTGTTGAGAAGATAACTCAAAGAGTTTCAATCTGATAGGTGATGGCTCACATAGTTCATCCCGTACCAAAAGATATGACCATTCAAAGTCAGCCTTTCCACACAACCTCATGCAAAATCCAACCAACGCGATTCCTTAGAACATGGCCACATAGGTACGACCCACAATTGCCACTAGCCAACCAAAGAAGGTTCAAAACAGACGTTGATCAACTACTATGAAGTTTGAAAATTTTCGGATCGTTATATCATCTCCCCCTTGGGAACATTCGTCCTCGAATGGGCTAGAGCAAGGCTTGAAGAATTCAATCAAGAAAGAAACATTATCAACACAACTTATAACGGACCATGTAACATTTCCAAAAACCATTAAAACTCATGTCAAAGCATCATTTAAATCATTTTCGTGCTCATGTATGCATGCAATGTCATCAAAATCAAGAATTAAAGAATTAGGACCATTAGAAAAGATAGAAGCTAGTACCTTAGGCTTGAGTAGATTGGAAAAGATAAGGGTATCACTTCATCATGTCCGACTCAACTTCCCATGTAGCGCTCTCCGCTTGTTGGTTTCTCCAAAGTACCTTAATCGAAGTTACCTCTTTGTTGCGAAGTCGCTTGACTTTCCTATCAAAGATCTCAATTGGCACCTCTTCATAAGTTAAATTCTCCTCAACTGTCATACCCTCCAAAGGTGTAATTGCCTTAGGGTCACCAATTAATTTTCTCAACATCAAAACATGGAACACCGGATGAATATAACTCATCTCCAAAGGCAAATCCAACCTATAGGTCACATTACTAATTCGTTCAACCACCTCATATGGTCCGACGTACCGAGGGCTCAACTTGTCCTTTTGCCCAAAATGCATGATGCCTTTCACAGGCGATACCTTCACATAAACCCAATCACCCACTTGAAATTCGAGGTCTCTCTTCCTAATATCCGAATAGGACTTTTGGCGACTTTGAGCCGTCCTCAGCCTCTCCCTAATCAACTTCACCTTTTCTATGGCCTCAATAACCAAGTTCGGGCCCAACAATTCCGCCTCACCTATTTCAAACCACCCCACCAGAGATCTACACCTCCTACCATACAAAGCTTCGAACTAAGCCATACCGATGCTACATTGGAAATTGTTGTTGTAGGCAAATTCGATAAGCGGTAGATGATCATCCCAATTTCCTTTGAACTCCAACACACAAGCCCTTAACATATCCTCCAAGGTTTAAATTATTCTCTTGGTTTGTCCATCGATTTGGGGATGAAATGCGGTGCTCAATTTAATTCTAATGCCAAGTCCCTTCTGAAATGATCTCCAAAAGTGAGAAGTAAATTGGATACCACTATCTAATATGATAAACCTCGGTACACCATGCAATCTCACCAATTCTCTAATATACAATTTAGTATAATCCTCGGCACTATAAGTAGTCTTGACCAGTAAGAAGTGAGCCGACTTAGTCATCGGTCAACAACCACCCATATTGAGTCAAACTGTTTATGAGTACGGGTAACCCAACTACTAAGTCCATATTCACATCTTCCCACTTCCAAGTAGGAATCTCAATATCTTGGACCAACTCACCGGGCCTTTGGTGTTCCACCTTCACTTGTTGGCGATTCAGACATTCCGACACGAACTTGGCTATGTCCTTCTTCATGCCATGCCACCAATATACCTCTCTCAAGTCCCGATGCATCTTACTGGATCCCAAATGAATAGAATATTGGGAATTATGAGCTTCACTCATGATGACCTCTCTTAGGTCGTCGACATTCGGAACGCATAATCAGTTTTGATACCGTAGCACACCATCTCCCCCTTGGGAGAAAACCCCAATTTTTCCCTCGGCCACCAACTTCTTTAACTCAACCAAGGAAGGGTCTAGATCTTACTTGGTCTTAACATCAACCACTATCGAACACTCGGATCCGCTTTGAACAAGAATACCTCCATCTTTCGAGTTGGTCAACCTAATACCCAATCTATCCAAACGGTATACGTCCCTTACTATCTTCCTTTTCCCTTCGTCCACATGCGACACACTCCCCATAGATAGCCTACTAAGGGCATCCGCCACAACATTCGCCTTGCCGGGATAATAATGGACACTCATGTCATAACCTTTGAGAAGTCCAACCATCTCTTTAGTCTCAAGTTAAGATCCATTTGGATGAACTCATATTGTAAACTTTTATGGTCGGTGAAGACATCAATGTGAACCCCATATAAGTAATATCTCCAAATCTTTAAAGCAAACACCACTGTCGCCAACTAAAGATCATGAGTCGGGTAATTTTGCTCATGTACCTTCAATTGTCAGGACGCATAAGCTATCACCATTACCATGTTGCATAAGTACACGTCCCAACCCGATCCGTGAAGCATCACAATACACCACAAAACCATCTAACCCATTGGGCAAGGTCAAAACAGGATCTGATGTGAGACGATCCTTCAAAGTCTGAAAACTCCTCTCACACTCACTTGACCACACAAACTACGCCTTCTTCTGGGTCAACTTAGCCAATGGGGATGCAATAGCGGAAAACCCTTCAACAAATCTCCGATAGTAACCGGCCAACCCAAGGAAACTTTGAATATCCGAAGGGGTCAATGGTCTAGGCCAATCATTGACTGCTTCGGTCTTCTTAGCATCAACCTTAATACCATCACTAGATATTACGTGACCAAGGAATGCGACCTCTCCCAACCAAAACTCACACTTTCTAAACTTGGCGAACAACTTTTTTCCCTCAAGGTTTAAAGCATCAACCTCAAGTGATCCATATGCTCCCGCTCACTTTGGGAGTAAATCAGGATGTCTTCAATGAACACCACCACAAAACTGTCAAGGTATGGCTTGAATACTCTATTCATGAGATCCATAAACACCGTCGGAGCATTGGTTAAACCAAACGACATCACTACAAATTCAAAATGCCCATAACGAGTTTGAAAAGCCATCTTTGGAATATCGCACTCCCTTACCTTCAACTGATGGTAACCCGAACGAAGATCTATTTTAGAGAAATGAGTAGCCCCTTGGAGTTGATCAAACAAGTCATCAATTCTAGGCAATGGGTACCTATTCTTGATGGTCACCTTATTCAACTATTGGTAATCAATACACATTCAGTGTGAACCATCCTTCTTCCTCACAAATAACACGGGAGCCCCCAAGGTGAAATACTTGGTCTAATGTAACCCTTCTCCAACAATTCCTTCAACTCCTTTAGTTCAGCCGAAGCCATATAGTAAGGAAGAATGGAAATAGGTTGAGTATCCGGAAGGATATCTATGCCAAAATCCACTTCTCTATCGGGAGGAATGTCAGGCAAGTCTTTAGGAAACATATCGGGAAATTCATTAACCACTAGAACCGATCCAAGCGTAGGTGATTTACCCTCCACGTCTCTAACTCTTACAATATGATAGATGCACCTCTTGCAAATCATTCTTCGGGCTTTGAGGTAGGAAATAAACCGACCCCTAACCACGGAATCACTGCCCTTCCATTCCAATACGGGCTCATTAGGAACTTGGAATTTGACTTGCCTAGTTCTCCAATCCACTGAGGCATATGAGGCATGCAACCAATCCATCCCAAGAATAATATCAAAATCTTACATCTTAAGCTCTACAAGATCACTGGGGAAAACTTTATGCAAAATAGATACAGGACAACCCCGATACACTTTCTAGGCAATGATAGACTCACATACGAGAGTATACACAGAATAAGGTTCCCTCAGAGTTTCAAGACTCAAACCAAATTTAACAGCCAATAGAGGATTCACAAAAGATAAATTTGCACCGAGATCAAGTAAAGCATAAGCATCAAAATCAAAGACTTTTAACATACCAGTTACCATATCCGGAGCTTCATCCATCTCCTGTCGGGCATGAAGAGCATAAAATCTATTGTTCCTGGGGTACCACCAACTTGAGCTTTCGGTTGTCCTTGACCACCTAGAGCCACCTAATCTTTCTTTGGGTTCCTTGGGCAATCAACAACTTTATGGTTCATACTCCCACACCCGAAGCAAGCACCTGAAACCTTCCTGCATTCACCCAAATGGTTCCCTCCATACTAGCCGCAATGGGGAGGTCGTGGACCACCCCCAACTTGTGTCTTAGGAGGAGGCACCCTTGGGTTACCATACTTCATATTCGAACCTTGGTCCTGTTGGAAACAACCAATTTCACCACCACTCCTAGAATTGGAGAATCCACCATCAAACCAGGCCCTTTTGGAGTCGTTCACTTCTCTTCTTGAGTTTCTCATCCTCAATTTGTTCAGCATAAGTCATAAGCCTGGAAATATCCATGTCCTGAATAAGCATGGCAGTACGATACTCCTTCACAACCAAGTCAGAGACTCCATAAATAAACTTGTGCATCCTTGCATGAGGATCCGCCACTAGAGAGGGAGAATACTTCTCGAGCTTGGTGAACTTAAGAGAATAATCCCTCACGGACATGCTTCCTTGCTTGAGGTTAATAAATTCTGTCATTTTGGCTTCCAAAAGTTCAAGAGGGAAGGAATGGTCTAGAAAAGTAGATTTGAATTCCTTCCAATCAACCTTAGCATCTTCAATTCTTTCCACCAACCACTGATTGTACCACACTTGAGTTACATCCTTCAATTGATAAGCAGCCAACTCAGCCTTCTCCTCAGAACTGACACCCATAATTGTCAACACCTTCGTGAGCTCATCAATAAATTCCTGGGAATCTTCATCAGCCTTCGAACCAAAGAACTTCAGAGGATTTATCTGGTAAAGTCTCTCACCCTAGAGGTTGGAGTGCCACCATTCGTGGAATTTATTGGTCGGGCTTGATTAGCCACCACTTGGGCCAATATAGACATCACATTCCAAAATTCAGCGTGAGTCACTTGTTCCTCCACAGGCTCACGAGGGGTTTGTTCCTCATGGTCAGGAGCCTGTCTGGGGAGGGGAGCTCTTCTGGGAGGCATCTTCTGAAAGAGTAACAAGAACACCCCATTTCAGGAAACTTTTCAAAACAGCTCATAGCACGACATAAGGGACAATGAAGTGAGAACATTCCTAAAACATCATCATAGCCTTTCATTCATAGGTATGGCGCACATTACACCCATGAACAAGACTTTAATCGACGCGGCATGTCGGACTCCAAGGATCATTACAAACCTAGGACTCTGATATAATCTTTCTCATGACCAAAGAGTAGGACCTAGATGTGACATGGCAAAGAAGAACCTGAGGGTCCTCGATTAAGCCATCTTAGCATCATCACAGACATCATCGGTTCCGAAGCGCGTAAACATGATAAATAACACATAAGTCTAGGGGATTTCGGGGCTTTGGACTCAAGCTATGGGGATGTTACCGGGGATGGGATAAGCATGAATCACATAGCACATAGCAATTATGTTCTAAGGGGCGGGTAAGTATGACTCAAGCTATGGGGGAAAGAAGGGTTAGGGACTTTCCACATAAGCACATTCTCAATCTAACAATCACAATAACATAAGCGGAAACGAAAACATAACATAGAAAACCATCGCCAAACATAGGTAGCCATATCATTGCAAGTAACACATAGCATAACGTACAATAGAGTTTGATATGTCCAACAATGCCTCTACATAAGATGAGACAGGGCCTCAACATATTCTGGGCTCACCCTCAAGTGATAAGATAAAGCAACATAAAATAAAGACATAAGGTAGATAAAAGTGGGTATTGCCCTTAGAGTATAGGGCTCACCACAAGCAACAACTTCGAGTTCTCCGACTAATCATTCAATGGTGGAAGGAAGTCACCTCCGATCCCTACATGGTTAGATCATGTAGACAAAGAGTATGGGTTAGCACATATAATGCACTAAGTATGTGGGTATGCCATGCATGTGAACGTGATCCTACAACAAGACTAGATGGCAAGGGCACACATACGTATAGATAGAATATATATAAGTAAGGGAACAATATTGTAACAATATGCCATGAAGTGCCATAATGCATGAATGCAAGCCTACATATCATAGCGGGGATGTGACCTCAACCGACAATAAGAGAGACCAAGAGAACCACTACTTGGAATTGGACTACTTGTCAGGTAGGTCCCAAGCATCCTATAAATAGGGGTAACAAAGCAAGTCATCCCAACAAGGGAGAAATCCCATGTTGGCACATGGTTTGACGGAAGGGAGTATGGACCCTTGGAGATAGTCCACCCCGACTCCAATCCCTCGATGCTAAGTCTCATTCCACGGGAATACATATACATATACAAGTTTTCAAAATGGAGTTTTCAAAACTTCAAGTCAAAGCAATGCAAAGTTGGCTACAAGCCCAAATCATATTTCAAGTCTTTCCATAATTAGGCTAAAAAGCCAAACAAGAGTTCCAAATGTCAAGTCCAAGATCAATGCATAGGAGTATCCCATTCTAACATAACAATATGGTGTAAACACCCAAGATGCTCGTAGAGCCATATCAAGACAAGATGTGATCACATTCTAGTCAATTCTCATGTCTTATCAAAATCAAGTCATATCATATCAAGAGGGTCAAGCCCTTAACAAGAGTTTCATCATAACAAGCCTTTCATGCTCATGAATGCAATGCATGGATGATCAAGAGTAGCATGGGTATTGGATAATAATGTTTAAATCATCAATACAATAAGTTCATATCCAAAACATAACGAAATCATCAATTAAAAACAAAATTCGTAATACCCATACTTAAATTGAAGAACCAAGGGGACATGTATTTTTAAAACATCATAAAATTAATGGAATTCATCAATTATGGGCTCAATTCACTTTGAAATCAATAAATTTACTCAGCCCACACTTCAATTTAAGTAAATCATTCATAATTTTAAAGACTCATTTGCAAAAGAAATCAAAAGTTATCAAATTAAAGAAAAAGGTTTTTGGGTCTTCATGGTTGAAAAAGAAACCATGAATCAATTCCACATACCTTAATTATTCAAGAAGAATAAGAAGAATCTGAAGAAGAATCAAGTTTTTCATAAATTTCCAAGTTTGCATTCAATGGAGATTGAGAGAAAATAGAGAGAAAATTTTGAAAAGATTCAAGAGATAAAATGAATTAAGAGTCATTAGGGTTCAATTCAGGGGTTTTAGGAGAGTTTAGAAAGACTAAAATGATCCTAAGATCAATTAAAATTATAATTTAACCATTAATGAAATGGAAAAAATAACTAGGAACTGAAAACGTAAAACAATTACATGGACCGTACAATGGCCCACGGTCCGTGAACTCGATCGTGTGGCTACACTTGGTCGCAACCTTGGCTTATAAATCTTGGAAACTTTCTGGACCACTCCATGGGTTGGCTTACAGGCCGTGAGGCATCACACAAATCGTGAATTGGTCCATGGAGCCTCACTTGGCTTGGAGTCCTGGTGCACGGTCCAAGCAACTCTCTAGACCACTCCAGGGGTGCCCTTACAAACCGTGAGGCATCACACAGACCATGAAGTGGTCCATGGAGCCTCACTTGGTTTGGGGCCCAAGTCTATCATCAAGGGCACACACTGGATCACCCCACGGACAGGCTCACGGGCTGTGCACCCCCACACAATCCGTGGTCCATCCGTGAGACCCTGATTTAGCAAATATTTTCTTCCCTTTTTCTAGAACACTTTCACACATATAGTCTTACCTCAAAGGCTATAAATTCGACATACAAACACCGAATCAAGTGAGACCAATTATGTTACGAAGATAACTCGAAGAACTTCAATCTGATAGGTCGTGGCCTACACAGTTCATCCTGTATCAAAAGATATGACCATTCAAAGTCAGCCCTGCCACACAACCTCATGCAAAACCCAACCAATGTGATTCCTTAGAACATGGCCACATAAGTATGACCCACGATGGTCACTAGCCAACCAAAGCAGGTTCAAAACAGACCTTGATCAACCACTACAAAGTTTGAAAATTTTCGGATCGTTACATTAACCAAGAGAAATAAGAAGATTCTAAAGAAGAATTGATTTTTTCCAAATTCCCAAGCTTGCCTTCAATGGAGGTTGAGAGAAAATTTGAAGAAGTTCAAGAGATTGAATGAATTAAAAGTGATTAAGGTTCAATTCAGGGGTTTTAGAAGAGTTTAGAACCATTGAATCGGCCCTAGGATCAATTAAAATTACAATTTAACCATTAATGAAATAGAGAAAATAATTGGGAACTGGATACGCAAGACAACTACACGGACCGTACAACGGTCCACAGTCCGTGAACTTGACCGTATGGCTACACTTGGTCACGACCTTGGCTCGCAAATCTTGGAAACTTTTTGGACCACTCCACGGACTGGCTCACGAGCTATGAGGCATCACACAAATCGTGAACTGGTCCGTGGAGCCTCACTTGGATTGAAGTCCTGGCCCAGGGTCCAAGCAACTCTCTAGACCACTCCACGGGTGCCCTAACAAATCGTGAGGTATCACACGGACCATGAAGTGGTCCGTGGAGCCTCACTTGGTGTGGGGCCTTGGTCCATCATCAAGGGCACATACTAGATCACTCCACGATCTGGCTCACGGGCCGTGAACCCCCACAAGGTTCGTGGTTCATCCGTGAGACCCTGACTTAGCCAATATTTCCTTCTCTTTTTCCAAAATGCTTTCGCATAGACAGTCTTATCTCAAAAGTCATAACTTCCACATTCGAACTCCGATTTGGGTGAAACTAATTTTGTTGCAAAGATAACTCGAAGAGCTTCAATCTTATAGGTCATGACTCATATAGTTCATCCCATACCAAAATATATGGACGTTCAAAGTCAGCCTTGCCACAAGACCTCATGCAAAACCCAACCAACTCGACTCCTTAGAATATGGCCACTTAAGCAGCACCCATGACCATTTCTAACTAACCATAAAAAGTTCAAAACAGACCTTGATCAACCACTATGAAGTTTGAAAATTTTCGGGTCTTTACATAAACTATGTAGCCAATATAGGATAGGGGTCAAACCTCTCTTATCCCAAAAGAGGACTTTGATAGATAGTAGATCCATTAGTAAATAATGTTTGTTACCCTAGCAAAGTATTGGATGGATGTGGCAACAACATCACTTTATTTTATCATCACTAGTTCATAGGTGATGATTGTCAGTTAGAGAAACTCCCTATGAGTACATATATTATTTTACTGAATTGTATTTATTTACTTACAATTGTTGAGCATTGTTCTGTTCTTAAAGCTTATATATCATATTGAGTTGAGTTGAGCTGAGCTTTATTCTTCCATTAAGTATTTTTTTAGCATTGTTTCTATTTAGTTATTTTACGTATCGTACATTTCATGTACTGACGTCATTCAACGCTACATCATTTTATGATGCAGCGACAGGTATTAAGGATCCTCAATAAGCACATCATTGAAGATCTATCCATCCAATTTATTGGTGAGTCATCCTTGTATTTAAAGGAGCTCATTTATTATTTTCTTCATTGCTAGTTAAGTAGTTCTTTTGAGTTAATCATGTGATTGTCTCGGCACTATTTTATAAGTAGATAGAGGCTTCATATGTATAGTTTGAGTCATATTTGAATTGATGTTTTTCCCTTGAGTTTGTTTTTTTTTAAAAAAAAAAATCATTATATATAATATTGAGTTGAATTGAATTGTTATTTAAACCATTCTTTCATTGAGTTGATGATTGATTAGCCTACTTGGTGTTCCGTTATATCTTGTTGAGTCTTACGCTGAATGATTGAGTGATCAGGCTAAGTGATTTACTTGGGAACAATAATGATTTTTGAGTGCTAACAATGTCTAAGGTATATGCAGGGGGCGTGATACAATATATTTAGTTTCATCCAACAACTAATACTTATATTTGAATACCAAGTCAATATGCAATACAACTCACATTATGTATTAGCAGTTAAGTAAAGTCTAAATTCAAATAAATTGTAGTCTACCTCAATCGATGAGTTAAAAGTGAACAAGGTAAATTATTAGAGCCTTTCCTTTTTTTGAAGTCTTAAAATGATCAAAGTCTAAACAAATAAAAGGATAATATCACTTTAATATACTATTTTATTCAAACAAAGGTCTTAGATATTCATGACCCACCCAGTTCTATCTTTTAGAAGTCTAACGAATAATCAATGGATTATTTATTAAATTAAGAAATTTCATCATCAATTCAAATTCATTCATAAACTTTTTATTTCATTAATCTCTCTTGAACAACTTACATGCTCAAGAGCCCTTTTATGGAGAGTCTAGATTCTTCTGTATCAAATTTATAGCCTAGATTAATAATATATATCAAGTTCAGCGTAAATGACGGAAAACATGCATAACTATAGTAATTAAATGCTCCGTCCAGCAATATATCCCTAGATTTTTAGCCTACAACATTCCACAAAAAACTAATCCTTCAATTCTACGAAGAAAAATGATTTCTGAAGGAAAAATGGAGGAAATTTATGTACCTTGAAAGAGAATAGCATTATGTCTTAAAAAAATTATCTTAGGTCTTTTCTGGTTGAGTATGAATAGTTATAAGTAAGACTTAGACAGTAAACTAACTTAAATACAAAATGATAAACTCAATATCCGTTATTGGAAAAGTCTTCAATATAATGTTCATTCTTCGCTATAGCGAAGACCGCTGTAGCAAAGGAGGCCTTTGCTCATGAAAAGCCTTGATTGTTTTTTTTAAATTTATTTTT
The DNA here is from genome assembly GCA_038996855.1 of Solanum aculeatissimum. Classification (NCBI taxonomy): domain Eukaryota; kingdom Viridiplantae; phylum Streptophyta; class Magnoliopsida; order Solanales; family Solanaceae; genus Solanum; species Solanum aculeatissimum. The sequence continues at coordinate 36,483 of JBCEWC010000560.1, read as the reverse complement.
TGATCATTCGTAATCTAGTAAACCTATGCAAGAAAAATAGGATCTTGAATAGCTATAATGACAGAATAAGTCGTTGTAATTATAGATACCTGTTTGTAGGATTTTATAAGGATTTTTTTTTGGTTTAATTTTTTAGTTTTGTTTTACTTCTTGTATGCTCTTGTATAAAGTTAAAAATTCTAGACTCTAATTTTTGGTGTATCACTAGTTCTTTTGTATTATATGGATTCTAGTGAAAATCCTGCATTAGAACCTATCCATATTTTATACTTTCTTGAAAAATAAGTTAGGATTAGAAAAAAGAACTAAGCACATGAATTTGAAATTTGTGTTTCACCTAAAGATTTGAAGTCAGACGGTGATAATATACTTAAGATTTAGAATCATTTTTAAAGTAATGCTCAAAGTGTTGCAAAAATATGGGGTGATATCTTCTAGATGAATCAGAAGGACTCTAGATTTACTTTAGAAGTTAATCATTTTACACCTAAAATTATTTAACTAGAGTTTTTTTTGTCTTCCTTCAAGTTATTTCATATCAAGAGAATGATAAGCTTGTAACCTATAACACAAATTGATTTCATCCATATTAAAAGAATCTTTCATAGAAAATAATTATTTTTCTTATAAATTTCAATGACCAAGAGAGTAGATTGGCTGGTTTTTCCAATCAAGTATAGTTTCCTTCTCCATGTCTTGTCTATCAACCAAATCACTCTCTTCGAAATGATAAAATGACTATCACGTCTTAGCTTGAATTTTATCACTCTCTTCGAAATGATAAAATGACTATCATGTCTTAGCTTGAATTTTTCAAGTCAATCTTGAGATAATTTGTACTTAAAATCTTGTCGAGGATATAAAAATTGCTTTGCATCTCTTGCCTTCTCCAAAATTAACTCTCCTGTTATATTTATACAATCTTGATATTGGAGAAACCATTCAGAAACAAACTTCTTCATGTCTAGATATTTTATTGGCTTCTACTGCTTGATATCTTTTCTTTTTCTAAGTCAGCCAAAAGATATTCAACTGATCGTTTGAATGCATTTGATATTGTACCTTAATTAACTTTTAAATAAAAATTTTAATTAATCCACGACAGCAAATTAAATCTTTTTGAGTGCACGTGAAATGATCTCTTTTGTGCTAACATAATATTTTATGTATTTGATCTGCCATTGTTAGTTTTCTGACACATTTTAAATCACGAGAAACCATTTTTGAATATGATTTCAAGAATTTTTTTTATGTTGCTTATATAGTTTATTCTCTCACCATCATACATTGAATGCTTTTAGTAAATACATGAATAATATTTGATTATCAAGAAACAATGAATATTTCGTGTAATGAATTTATTTTTACAATGAATCATTGAATTCTTGAATTTATTTTACAATAAATCATTTAACAAAAAATATATTACAATGAATCACACACATATATTGTACTTTATTTATAATAAATTTATTTATTTTTATGAAAATTCAATAAAGACGACACATAATTTAGTAAGATGCAATGATTTTGATGTATTCATTGTACTTCATTTATAATTTGTGAATTCAATAAATATAATACATAAATTAATAAGATACAATGATTTTAATTAACTTTCATTTAATCTCAAAGCACTCTTTAAATTAACATATTAATTTATCAATTAAATAATTTCTCTATAAATTAATAATATTTTTTGATCCCATTTGTATTAATTTTAGTAAAGTTTTAATGTGTTTATCATAAACTTACTTTATACTTTATTACATATATTTGAAGCTATTTTTTTATATTTTACTAGAACACTTTAAAATGAACTCATCCAAACAAATTTTTTGGTCCAAAATTATAATTTGAGCACTATAATAATCTAGTGAATGTCCAAATATAGTAAATTGGTAAAAAAACACTCGAATGAAGATTCTCACCATAGCAGTATAGAGAAGCTTTGGTGATGTCGGGTTATTTTGTTTTTCTTTTTTTATTTTTTAGTATTTCTACTTATATAGAAGAGCGAGTAGAGGTAGTGGTATCAACATGTCTGGTAGATGTCATTAAAATTTTAATTGAGGGTATTTTAGTTTTTAAATAATAGTTTCTTATATTGTGTATCATTTTGATTGAGCCACCACATCAATTGTTTGTACTATTTGTCATTTGGATGAAGTCACCACATCAATTGTTGTTCCTTATTAAAAGCAATTTGTTTGTTGCAGATATATTCATAATCTACTTCTATTTTATTTTTTATCTCAACTCTTAATTCAGGTAAGTTTATCTTTGTTTGTTGATGTTATTTTCTGAAAATTTCTCAAATCCCCTTAAGTACTGATATGACCTTTCAATCAACTTATTACTTGTGGTAAAATTGTAATGATTGAATCTTTTTGCTTGTGAAAATTTTAAACACTTTGGGCCATTTGGATTGTGAAATGAAATCATACTAGAGAAAGTTGAAGTTTTTTATCGGCAGAAAGTTGAATTTTTGCAAATGGAGTAAGTTTATATGAACAACCATGGATAAAAGTAAAGGAGATTGTTGAATTTAAAAAATGTAACAACAAATGTGAGCTTGAAGCCATGTCATCATTATGGATGAACTCCAACATACTGAAACATTAATTAAGTCCAAAATGAAAAATTTGATATTGAAATGATCGATTTAAAACCTACTGTAAGCTTCGAATGATGCTAATTGAGTGATTTTACAATCGAATTGCTCACACGTATTAAGGAGTATACATGAAGCTTAATTAAACTTATGGATATCAAATGTTGATTGAAAATCCATTTGTTACACTCAGCTACTAGCTTTTACTATGGCATGATCATTACTCTTCCCTGAAGGCACATCATTCAATATACTTATATTTGTTTCTGAATAACCAAATGGTTGATGCAAAATTGATGCGTTCTCTGAGTTTATATTCATTTTTCAACTTAGCTATAGCCAAATTCATGAAATTGTACATCCTACTCAAAGTTATTATACATGTTGAAGACTTATAGGTATTTCTTCCAACTATTTGCATTCAAAGAAGTATTTCCTATTGCTCTTTTATCTTATGAAGCAGAAAAAATCTACTTTCACTTTGTCATTATTTGATGAAAATTATTAGATTCGAACAATATATAATTTGATAAATTTATATAATTGATTAAGGAATAACGAATATTGATTTGGATAAAAAATTTACTTCTCAAGAACTCAATAGAAAGCATGTGCAAATATTTGTGTTGGGCCGTGCGCAGCACAGACAACTCCATCTAGTAATATAAGAAGCGACGGTAGAAGAAACTGAAAAAGTTATTATTTTTTAATATAATCCATTAATAATATTATGGTATGAATAAATAAAGGTACAAGGGAAAAAGAAAGAGAAAAGGGTATATTGTATTGATCCAGAAGATTGTGAATTGGGAAAATTTAGGGTGTATGATGACGTCTTCTACTAGTGAGAAACCATTAGTGGAGCTGACGAAGGGCGTTAATGGCCTTGAAAAGGTGGTTCTCCGGGAGGTTCGCGGCAGTTCTGCCGAGGTACCAACCATTTCTTCAACCTTGATTTTCGTTATTTTTAATGTCATTTTCGTTTACCGGATAATGTGTAGATTTTGTCTGAGATCTTTACCTATTTTGTCACAGATCTTTACTTTTTCCTTTTTCCGTGTAATTGGATCTTTTTGAAATATTTACGATTACTTGCATTTTACTGGTTTTGTGTTTAAGGGTTACATGTTTGATTGGTTTCTTGAATCCTTAGATTTTATGTCTAGTTTTGTTTTAGGTAGAGATGGGTTTTACTTTTATGTGTACGGTTAGGTATGGGGCAAGTAGGTTCAGGGATCTGAAACCTTGTAGCATGGTGATTGACATTGTTTGAAATGTTAATGTGAAAATCTCTGCAGAGTTTGTATATGCATGTTTATTGTGAATTGGGCTTGCTATGGTAATTTGGTTTGAGATGAGCTCTGATAAAATCTCTGTTTCTGAAAGTGGATGCATCAGTAGAAAGTCATAGCAAATGGATTATACTTAATAACCCCTTTGCCAACCGCCTGGAGTGGCTGCCATTTTCAAATTGTTGACTATTGTATTTGAGTATTTTATTGAGTTCTTGATGATTAGTGTTGAAATTTAAATTCTTTTCCAGAGCACTGTTGGATGTACTTTCAAATAGAAAGCGAAAGGATGAAACCTCTTACTACTGGCTTGGTCTACTGAAACCTATAGTTTGAATGAATGCTCACTATCATGTTTTCTTTTTTCAGAGAATGTTTTTTTTGATTTGCACCAGGTGTCCGAGTCTCTTAGAGCCCCGACTAATCCCGGGAGGGCAATTTTGAAGTTTCTATGAAGCTCTTTTGTCTTGAATGTGTCATTATACTTTTTTATGTTTTTAGTTATCAACATCCGTTCTTAAGTGTCCTCCTTTGTAGGTGTATCTCTATGGTGGTCAGGTGACGTCTTGGAAGAATGATCACAGAGAGGAATTGCTCTTTGTTAGTAGTAAGGTACTTTTCGTTGTTATCTTCTTGGTGAAATTCTATCCAATAGCTAGTTAGAAAAACTGAATTTTCTGTTAGTTTCCTATGTGTTCTGACTCCTCCTTTAAAAATACTTATGAATCAATTCCTACAGCAAGGTTTTGGTTGGTGAAGGAAAAAGTTATTTGAAGAATTCCTGGATTGTATTGTTACATGAAAATTTTTCATCCTTGTCCTGTTGTGAGCTTAAAGAGTTTCTGTCCTTTTGCTGACCAACTTTGCCCTATAATTTGGGCAGACTATCTTTTTATTTGTTATATCATATATGGTATCAATAGCACATTGTTCATTGAGTGTTTAATATTTAGTTCTTATGTTGGTTGAACATGCTGAAAAGATAAATGACTAGTTTACTAGGGTTCTCAAATCAGAAGACCTTGCTTCTTCAACCCTAGTGCAAACATTAGCAAGTTTGTTCTGTTTATACAAATAATTGTCCCCCTGAGTGGGACAAGGGATTTTAATAGGGCATGTACGTTTTGCAGATTATGGAACATAAACAGTAGGCTATGTCTTGGAAAAATTCCTTGCCTATTTTTTGCTATGTTGCATGGATCCTCCAAAACCTCTTGCCAAAACCGAGTCAATCCAGCACAAATTGGATTTGGGTGTGGAATATGCATTGAGTTTAGTCAATTCACCTAGGGTACATTGGCTCATGGCTGCAACTTATGACCGAGAAGCGTAGCTTGGTTGAAATTTTGGTTTTGGTTTCTTAGTTACCTTTTTCTCCAATTTCTTAAGTTGTTATATATAGATATATATGTATACATCTTTATCAAAAAAAAAATTCCTTTATAAAAAAAAAGATATATATGTATATACACAATAATAATCCTTGTTTCTTATTCTTTAAGGTTATATGCTTGGGTAGCAGTGAGATCTGTTCATACGTGTTTGTGACACACATGTATCAGTGGCGAAGCCACATTGGCTCCAGCGTGGTCGGTTGAACACCTTTTGCTGGAGATTTATACTGTATATACAGAAAATTATATTGCATATATAGATCAAATATTACTTCGCCCATCTATTTTAAGTCTTGAACACCCTTAGCGATATTCCTGGCTTCGCCAATTTGTGTATGTATATATATGTATGTACATATACGTGTAGATATATACACACACTGATCCTGCTTTCTTATATCTTTAAGGCGGTAAGCGTAGGCAGCACAGAGCTGCTCATATGTTGGTAAATCTAGAATGCATTGGATTAGCATGTATTACCCGTAGTTTAGGACACACTTAGGTTTTGACCTAATAACAGAATATGCAGTCAACCTATTGCTACTTTGGCAATGAAAAGGTGGTACTCTATGTCTCTGTTGCAGCAAGACAAGTTAAGGTGATGGACCACCATTTTCCTGGGTAGGGGAGTTGTTTTCCTCATGTGTGTTGTATATATCTACTCACATAAAGTATCAGAATATGCTTTTACTGTATGACAGTATGAGATACCTTTATGGAATACTAGAACTTGTTTTTACTTGCTTTAGTCCATTGAATTTTTTGTTAATTACTTCTATATACACTATACAGTTCTTAGCCATATCTTAGCACATGTACTCCTATTATCCTTGGATATTTAGCTGATGACAAATCTGACTTCTGTATCTGCACCTATATTGGGTACTGCACCTGTGTTCAATAGATTTACTGTTGCTGATATTAGTTGGATAATGGTGGACTTTCCCAAGGAGTTTTTGTTGAATCAAAATTTTTTTGCTTTTTTGATGAGATGAGAGTTGTGTAGAGTTTGAATGCCTTCTTTGTTTAGTTTGTATAACCCCTTTGTTGGGTGGCATGTCCTTGGTACTCATTCTAGTACAATTTCCCTGAAGTTTTGCTGTTTGTTCAACCAAAGTGGAGCGTTTTTCATGGTATAATTGGATGAACATGAGGATATAAATTCATAATTGTATTACTTTCTAATTCACTACACCTTGCAGGCCATTTTTAAGCCTCCAAAAGCAATTCGTGGGGGTATTCCTATATGTTTCCCACAGGTATTTGATTTTGAGGCATCTTCATCGTTTTCTAGTGGTTGCTCATTTTGGTATAATATAGGCTGTTTTCTGTTTGCAGTTCGCAAATCGTGGCCCTCTTGAGTCGCATGGATTTGCTCGAAACAGGTTTTGGAGCATTGACAAAGATCCACCTCCATTTCCAGCAGCTACTTCTTCTAGGGCTTTTGTTGACTTGATCTTGAAACCCTCTGAGGAGGACTTGAAAGTTTGGCCTCACAGGCATGGATGATTACTGTTAATTTACCTATTAGTCTTTTATTAGGTTTTATTGTTACTTTCTACTTACATGGATCAATAATTATTTTTAGTTTTGAGTTTCGGTTGCGGGTAGCTTTGAGTCCTGCTGGAGATTTGATGTTGACGTCTCGTATTAGAAACACCAATGCTGATGGAAAGCCTTTCACATTTACATTTGCGTATCACACCTACTTCTCTGTTTCAGACATCAGGTATGGTTACCCTGTGGTTTTATCATTTTCTTGTTTTCTCTGAATTTGGGAAAGTTCACAAACTTAATTGCTGTTAAAATGATTGTATATTGTGATGATAAATAATGTTTCCTTTGTATTTCCAAGAAAATCTTGTGCTTGGTAATGAAAAGATTCAGCGGTGAATAACTATGGCAATATTTTCACTAGTGAAAATATGAAAGGGCTAGACTTTCTAATTTGAGGTGTCTTTTTCTCTTTCACCTTCACTCATAGGATTGACAAAGGGGACAAAATATATGAGTGTCTCCATATACGTGTCTTTGGCTTATTATAACTATTATTATAACTTGCTCTAATTTTGGCTGATATAGGTTTAATATAAATATTAGTGATGTCTTTTGAAGTAAATAAGTAAATAAGGGTTTGTAGCTTAAGAGTGGCCTAGAAGATTTTAAAGTTGATATTGTTGATTCTTAATTATTGTGGTTCTAGGCAAAGCACAAGTTCAATATAATCTAGTTATTGTAGCTTGTTGCGTGTTTGTTCGATATAGTGCAGTTATATTTTTCTATCTGCTTGTTAGGTTGAGTTATTTGTTCTCTTAATTCATAGTGTTATATATTGCATAGGTTACTGTTATTGTTCTCTCTATATTTTTATTATTTTGCCTACTATTTGCTTGTTGAGCTGTTGATTTCAACCGTTGACTTCTTCTGGATTTACTGAAGTCTCTCAATTTATCTGTTCTCATTTTATTCTTTTTAGTGGCTTTGGGAACTAATGGTTGACTAAGGTCATGTCTTCGGTTAGGGTCAGAGGCGACGGGTCATAGGGGTCGGATTTTCTTAAGTTGAAAGTAGAATCGCGGAACATGGGGTCACTTATAGGGAAGTCCATAGATCTAGTGAAGAGTCTTAAGAGGAGAATGATTAATATAGCTTGTGTTCAGGAGAATGATTAATATAGCTTGTGTTCAGGAGACCAGATGGGTAGGTACCAAAGCTCGGGATGTGGACAAATTTAAATTGTGGTACTCAGGAGGCTTTGGGGATAGGCATGAAGTAGGTATTCTAGTAGATGGAGACTTTAGGGAGTGTAGAGGAGGTTAGAAGGATCAACAATAGGATGATGACGATTAAGCTAGTTATCGGTAGGCTCATTGTGAATGTTGTTAATGCTTATGTGCCTTAAGTAAGTTTGGATAAGGAAATCAAAAAGCTCTTTTGGGAGAATTGGATAAGGTATTGAGACGTATGCTGATCATGGAAAAGATTTTCATCAGTGGAGATTTTAATGGTCATATTGGTACAACTTCTAGTGGTTTTCATATGTTAATGAGGGTTTGGTTTTGGGGAGAGGAATGGAATTGGGGCACCACTCTTGGATTTTGCTAAAGCCTTTGAGTTGGTTATTGCTAATTCATGTTTTTTGAAAAGGGAAAATCACTTGATTACCTTGCGTAGCACAGTAGCTAGGACGCAAATAGATTATTTACTCCTTCAGGAAGGTGATAGAGGCCTTTGTAAGGATTGCAAGGTTATTTCGAGTGAAAATATTATTACTCAACATAGGCTTTTGGTGATGGATTTGGAGATTAAGAGGGATAAGAGGAAGAAAACCCTTTATGATTTACCGAGGATTAGATGGGGGGGTTGACTCCTGCCTTTTCTCGGGAGATGGGGGACAAGTTGATTGATTTGGGGGCATGGAGTAGTAGAAGGGATGTGAACAACATTTGGAACATGACCGCGGGTTGCATTAGAAAAGCAGCTACTGTGGTACTAGTGATTCCGAGAGGGATCTTTGGTGGTCATCAAGGAGATTGGTGGTGGATGGGAGAAGTTCAAGGCAAAGTGGAAGTTAAGAGGATTGCCTATGCAAAGTGGTTGGATGTGTGGATGAGGATGAGAAGTGGAGGCTTAAGGATAACTATAAGATGATGAAGACAAAAGCGAAGTCGGCGGTCACAAGTGCTAAGACCACAACTTTTGAACGCTTATATGCCAAATAGGGGAAAAAGGCGGGGATAAGAGATTATATAGGCTTGTGAAAGAGAGAGAAAAGCTCGTGACTTGGATTAAGTGAAGTGCATCAAGGATGAAGAAGGTGAGGTGTTGGTGGACGAGACATCCATTAATCAGAGGTGGCAAACACACTTTCGCAAACTCTAAAATGAGAAATGAGATAGAGACATTGTGTTGGGCAATTTGGCGCACTCTGATAGTCTTTGAGATTTTTGGTACTGTAGGTGTTTTAGGGTTGAGGAGGTTAGACATGATATTAGTAAGATGAGCAACGCGAGAGTGATTGAACCTGATGCGATTCCGGTGGAATTTTGGAAGAGCACTAACAAGGCAGGTATGGAGTGGTTGATTAAGTTGTTTAATGTTATTTTAAAGATAGCTAAGATGCTTGACAAATAGAGGTGGAGTACAATAGTTCCACTGTCCAAGAACAAGGGTGATATCTAAAATTGTAACAATTGTAGAGGTATCAAATTGCTAAGCCACACGATGAAGGTCTGGGAGAGAGTGGTGAAGATGAGGGTGAGGAGATAGTGCCCATTCCAGAGAATCAGTTTGGATTCATGCCATGACAATCGACTACTAAAGCAATCCATCTTGTGCAACTAGTGGAGAAATACAGAGAAAGAAAGAGGGACCTCCATATGGTGTTCATTGATCTTGAGAAGGCCTATGATAAAGTGTCAAGGGATGTCCTCGAGTGGTGTATGGAGGCTAAAGGTGTCCTGATGATGTATATTAGGGCGATAAAAGGATATGTGTTTGATGGAGCCAAGACTCGGATTAGAACGGTGGGCGGAGACTCGAAGCATTTTCCTGTTGAGATGGGACTATATCAAGGATTTGTGCTGAGCCTTTTTCTTTTTGCCTTGGTGATAGATGAGCTGATATGGTCAATTCACGAAGAGGATTCATGGTGTATGCTATTTGCGGATAACATACTACTGGTTGATGAGACACGGGACAAAGTTGATGATAGGTTGGAGGCTTGGAGACAAGCTTTGGAATTCAAAGGGTTCAAATTAAGCAGGACCAAAACAAAATACTTAGAGTACAAATTTAGTGTTGCGATGGATGATACGGGCATGGAAGTGAGGCTTTCCACTCAACCTATTTCCAAGAGAGAACTTTAAATATCTTGGGTCTGTCATCCAGAGTAGTGGAGACATCGACGATGATGTCACGCATCACATTGGGGTAGCATGGATGAAATAGTAGCTTGCCTCTAAAGTATTGTGTGATAAGAAGGTATCACCTAAACTTAAAGGTACGTTCGATAGAATGGTGGTTAGACTGTCTTTGTTACATGGAGCAGAGTGCTAGCCAGTTGAAAGCTCATATGTTTAGAAAATGTACGTTACGAAGATGAGGATGCTGTGATGGATGTGTTCACATACTAGGAGTGATAAGATTAGGAATGAGGTTGGGGACAAGGTGGGAGTGGCTTCTGTGGCAGACAAAATGAAAGAAGCAAGATTGAGATGGTTAGGGCATGTGCAGAGATATGTAGACGCCCCAATTATGAGGTGCGAGAGGTTGGCATAAGGTGTTACGCGGAGGGGTAGGGGTAGATTAAAAAAGTATTGTGTAGAGGTGATTAGACATGATATGACGCTGCTTCATATTACCAAGAACATGACTTTAGATAGAAAGGAGTGGAGGTCGCGTTTTAGAGTAAAGGTTAGTACGGGTAGAATGTTGTGTCTTGTCTTGTGATGGTTTTAGGTGTGTCATAGAATTAGTTTTGCTATTATGGTTGTGTTGTTATTGCTCTTCAATTATATTGCTACTGTTATTATTATTATTATCTTCATCTTGTAGAATTGACATTGTTCTTCGTTTTAGCCGTTGTTCGATATCTATTATTTTCTTCTTTTATTTTGGGGTGGATACATTTGTGTGGAGGGTCTTTCGGAAACAACCTTATAGTATCATATTTCATAAACACTATAAGTACATTATACAACCAGATGGCTCACCAAATAGAGGTTGGCAATCTCAAGGATACCCACTTCATTAAGGGGCCGTTTGATAGAGTGTGTAAAAATAATGTCAAATAGAGTGTATTAGTAATATTTGTATTAATAATGCTTGCGTTAATTGTACATAGACTATTATTATGTATTGTTTGGTTTGGTGTATTAAAAATAGCATGCATTGCATAAAAAATTTATTTACAAAGATATCCTTCAAATTATGGTGGAAAAGATGTAAAAAGATTTTGAGGGGTAATGTGGTCTTTAACTATTCTAATGCATGCATTAAAAGCATTGCGTTACTAATACCTTGAAATTCATGGTATTGGTAATGCACACCTTAATACACAAGAGAGTAGTTATGCATAGTATGAAAACGTGTACTAAAAAGAGTATTATTAATACAAAGAGTTAGTGCATGCATTATTTTTGCCAATGCACTCTACCAAACGACCCCTAAGTGAGTTAATCTTGTCTCAAAAATTGTATCCCATGTCTTACAATCTCCACTTTTACATGGAGCAAGTTCTCATCGACAAAGATAAGGTTGGAATTAGTAAAGACCAAATCTTCTACTTTTTGTGGTGTTATTTTGTTTCTTTTTCCTAGTGAAAAAAACCTTTAGTCCAATTCTATAGTAGCAATTTCAACTTCTTGGCATGCCTAAAGGGGTGGTGGGGGGGGGGGGGGGGGGGGGG
>JBCEWC010000560.1:0-24764 GCA_038996855.1 Solanum aculeatissimum | reverse complement strand
TAAACTTTTGGGGGGGCTAAAAGGAGGGCTCCCCCCCCCCCCCCCCCAACACACACAACTATTCTGCTATTTAGCCACTCTATCCCTAAAATCAACCACATTTTCTCAAATCTAAAAGGAGATCTCATTCTCCTTCCTCTACTACCATGAACAAGATAGGTGAATGGTTCAATAGCGGTGTGGAAGAGGAGCGTGGATCGCATTGGGTGCCCACTCCTTCCAAGAAGTAGACACTAAAAATTTATCTAGTCTCGATTTGGAAGATGAGTACTCCGATCTGGACCAAGTGAAATTGGCGCTTGTTAAAGACAAATCAATAAGAGAAAAATTGTTATTAAACTCTAGAAATTCCTTCATGACCTTGGACATCACCTTACACCGAAACCTCTTCTTCGGGAATCTTATGGTATTAAAATCCTCCCATAAAACCCAAGGTATATCCCATCTCCCTGTACCAACACCTAACTCCTAAAAAATTCTCTTTTGAGCCCTCTTCACAAATCCATAAATACCCCAGAAACCCTACTCCATTCCATTATTGAAAGGCCCACTTGATAAAATTTAATATTGGAGATTGCCGTAGCCAAATAGACGAAAAGAAGTTGGATTTGCATATTAGAAGAAAAGAAAGAAAGGCTTATTGCTTAAGATTAAGAAGAAAACAAAGGAAGAAGTAGATAAACTGAAGCAGCAGAAGAAGAGGCATTGCAAATTTGGGAAAGAAGACAAGGATGACAGAGAATATTGAAGCATACATGCAGAGGAGTTGTAATAATCAATAACAATATGTTCATTTAAACCTTTCTTTTTTGTTTATTTTTACATCTTTGTTTCAAGTAGAATTACTCTTTTGCCTTTTAAAGTGAGGCTAAAAAAAGCAGTTGTTTCTGTTGGGATCACTTCGTACTCTACGTGTTAACACACACTTCTATGAAGAGCTTCACATCATCCATGAAGCAATCAACCCCTTTTTTGTATCGCTCATGCCTTATTTGTTTTCATTAAGATTAAGACGTCTGAATCTGAATGCACGTCTGAATGATTAAGATGTCTCTAAATCTAAACACTGAATGATTAGGATTATTTTTGAACATCTGAATATGTATAATTCATCATTATATAAGCATTAATAAATATATATTCAAATAAAATTATATATGAGTGTTTGTATTAATAAAATATTAGAAAAAAAATTAATTTAAACAAAACAAAATTATTATGTGATAAAAATTTAATATTTTAAATAAATAATTTAAATTTGATAAAATATGTAACCTATTGCAAACCCAGAGTGTAAAAGCAATTACGGTCAGCAAATGGTAGAGTAATAATAGCTCTTGCCTCTGAAATAGCCACTTCCAAAGGTAAAGAGATTGAAACTAAGGGAGAAGCCAAAATCAATGATCAAGGAGTACTGGGAAGATGTATCCTTGGATCTTTTGACAAGGCAACAACAACATATCTAGTGAAATTTCACAAGTAGGGTCTGGGGAGGGTAGAATGTACGCAGATCTTACCACGACCTCATAGAGATAGAGAGGCAGTGTTCAGAAAATCCTCAACTTAACTATATACGCCCCAAAAGCAGAAAAATACTAGATATAGACTAACGACTAGAATGAAAAACAATTGATAGTATTATAAATACACTAAAAGTAGCAAAATAAATTATGGACAATAACAACACAATACATAAAGATGCGACTAATCCTACTAACCTACTACATCACAAGGAAAGACAACATCCCACCCTTACTAGCCTATTAACCTTCTACCCTAATACGCGACCTCCATTCCTTTCTATTTAATGTCATGTTCTTAGTGATATGAAGCTGCGGTATATCCTATCTAATCACCTCTCTCTAATACTTTTTTGGTCTACCTCTACCCCTCCGTGTAGCCCCTAAATCCAACCTTTCACATCTTCTTACAGGAGCGTCAACACTCCTTTGCACATGCCCAAATCATCTTAGTCTCGCTTCTCTCATCTTGTTTGCCAGAAAGGTCACCCTTAACTTCTCCTGAATGATCTCATTCCTAATCTTATCACACCTCGTATGTCCACACATCTATCGCAACATCCTCATCTCTGCAACCTGCATCTTCTGAACAAGAAAATTTTTGACGGGCCAACACTCCACCGCATAAGGCAAAGATGGTCTAACCACCAGTCAGTAAAACTTACCTTTAAGTTTATGTGGTATCTTCTAGTCACACAAAACTCCAGTGGCAAGCTTCCATTTCATCCATCCTGCCCCAATACGATGTGACATCATCATTGATATCACCACTACTATGGATGATAGACGTAAGATATTTAAAGCTCTCTCTTGGGAATAGCTTGAGTGGCAAGGCTCACTTCGATGTTCGCTTCATCCCTATTGAATTTGCACTCCAAGTATTTTGTTTTTGTCCTGTTTAGTTTAAACCCTTTGGACTCTAGAGTATGTCTTCAAACCTCCAACCTTTTATCTTGAATCTCATCAATTAGTACTATGTCATCCGCAAATAGCATACACCATGGAACCTTCTCCTGAATAGGCCGTGTCAGCTCATTCATCACTAAGGCAAAAAGAAAAGGGCCCAGCACTCATCCTTGATGAAGTCTCATCTCACCAGGAAAATACTCCGAGTCTCCTCTTACCTTTCTTACTCTAGTTTTGGCTCCGTCATACATGTCCTTTATCATCCTACTATATACCATTGGAACACCTTTTGCCTCTAGACACCTTCAGAGGACATCCCTCGGAACTGTCATAAACCTTCTCAAGATCAATGAAATACCATATGAAGACCCCTTTTTCTATCCTATATTTCTTTACCAGTCTTCGAACAAGATGAATTGCTCGATTGCCCCGGCATGAATCTGAACTGATTCTCTGAAATACACTCTTTTTCTCACCCTCATTTCAACCGCTCTCCTGGACCTTCATAGTGTGGCTTAGCAACTTGATACCTCTGTAATTGTTACAATTTTGAATCACTCTTGTTTTTGTACAATGGAACCATTGTACTCCATTTATCGGGCATCTTAGCAGTTTTCAAAATAGTATTAAGCAACCTAGTCAACCACTCTATACCATCCATGGCTGTGCTTTTCCAAATTTCACTTGAATCACATTGGGCCCGATTGCTCTCCCTCTGTTCATCTTACTAATAGGACGACTAACCTCCTTAACCCTGAAATGCCGTAACCAAAATCTCGATGACTATTAGAGTACCTAAATTACCCAACTCTATATCTCTATCACTTTTTTCATTTAAGAGTTTGTGGAAGGAAGCTTACCACCTTTGCTTAATGGAAGTCTAGTCTACCGACACCTCACCATCCTCATCCTTGATGCACTTTACTTGGTCCAAGTCGTGAGCTTTTCTCTCTCTCTTTCGTGAGCCTATACAATCTCTTGTCTCTGCCTTTTTCTCCTAATTCGACATACGAACATTCAAACACTGCTATCTTAGCACTTGTGACCGCCGACTTTGCTTCTGTCTTCGCCATCTTATAGATATCCTTGAGCCTCCGTCATCCTCATCAATATACTCCAACCACTTTGTATAGGCAACATTTTTAGCTTTCACTTTGCCTCGTACTTCTTCATTCCACTACCAATCGCCTTGTACTTCTATAATGTAATTTACATAGCACTGATTCCAAAAAAGAGAGGAGTAAAGGAACTCAAAGACTTTAGACCCTTCAGTTTAATTGGAAGTTTCTACAAGCTTATTTCTAAGGTATTGACAGAAAGGTTGAAGTGAGTTGTGGATAAGTTGGTAGACAAGCAACAAATGGCTTTTATCAAAGGCAGACAGATAATGGATGAGTGCTCATAGCTAACGAAGCAATTGATTCCCGAGTGTCCCAAAATAAACATGGTATATTATGCAAACTTGATATTGAGATAGCATATAACCATGTGAATTGGGAATTCATTTTAAGTATGCTGAGACAAATGGTCTTTGGTGGGAAATGGATCAGCTGGATCAAGTATTGTATCTCAACTGTAAAGTTTTCAATACTCAATGGGTCACCTGAAAGTTTCTTCAATGCATAGAGAGGGATCAGGCAAGGGGATCCGATCCCCTTTCCTGTTCATCATAGCTATGGAGGGACTCAACAATATGCTGAATATAGCTAAGAAATCAGGAAGAATTCAGGGATTTGAAGTCAGCAAGGTTGCTGGAAACAGTGTATAGATCACACATTTGCAGTATGCTGATGATACACTAATTTTTTGTGGGGCTGAGGAGGAGCAACTGTTGATACTAAGACTCATACTGGTATATTTTGAAGCCGTTTCTGGGGTCCATATAAACTGGAACAAAAGCCAGTTGTATCCAATTAATTTGGTTCCAGATATGGATCACTTCTCACTGATTCAAGGAGGCGTGGTAGGCACTTTACCATCAGTATACTGGGCATGCCTTTGGGGGCAAAGGCTAGGTCTATAGTCATTTTTGGAACCCTGTTCTGGAGAAATGTGAAAAGAAATTAGCTAGATGGAGATCTTAATATCTATCCTTGGGAGGCAAACTAACTCTGATTAACTCAGTTCTAGATGCTCTCCCTACATATATGTTATCTCTCATACTGGTATATTTTGATGCCATTTCTGGGCTCCATATAAACTGGAACAAAAGCCAGTTGTATCCAATTAATTTGGTTCCAGATATGGATCACTTCTCACAGATTCTAGGAGTGGTGGTAGGCACTTTACCATTAGTATACTGCGCATGCCTTTGGGGGCAAAGGCATTTGGAACCCTGTTTTGGAGAAATGTGAAAAGAAATTAGCTAGATGGAGATCTTAATATCTATCCTTGGGAGGCAGACTAACTCTGATTAACTTAGTTCTAGATGCTCTCCCTACATATATGTTATCTATCTTCCATATACCCCAGTCAGTAGTTCAGAGGTTGGATAAAATCAGAAGAAACTTCTTAGGGCAAGGCAATAAGGAAAGGAAAGGCTTTCACTTAGTCAAATGGAAGAACATTATCAGAAGCAAAGAAAAAGGCGGACTAGGTATCAAGAACCTCAAAAACCAAAGCAAAGCTCTCAAGGTGAAGTGGCTATGGAGGTACCATCAAGAGGACCAAGCCCTCCAGTACAGGGTAATCCAGAGCAAGTATAAAGAATTGAACAAATGGGTAACCAAAGAGGTTAATAACCCTTATGGTATTAGCCTCTGGAAATCTATTAGTCTTCTGGCGTTTCCTTGATAACCAATCCACTTTCAAGGTACAAAATGGTAGAAAAACAAATTTTGGGTTGATAAATGGATGGGCACTGACAGCCTTAAAGATCTCTTTCCTGACATTTTTGCTTAGGCTTAACATCTATAGAATACTATTGCTGAAATGTGGTCACAAGGAGGATGGAACCTGGTCCTTAGGAGAAACTTGAATGACTGGGAAATTCCCAGAATGATTGAACTTCTCAAGTTACTCGAGAGTTTTCAAGGAACAGAAACAAGTGAGGATCATTTACGGTGGCATAGACACAACAAAGGTAGATACATAGTGAAGGAAGGATATAAACAAATTAGTCTTTGTAATAGTCAAGACTTCAAATGGCCTTGGAAGCATATCTGGAGAATCTAAGTGCCACACAAACTAACATGCTTTCCCTGGCTGCTAGCCAATGAAGCAGTTTTGACATTGGACAATGTGGCCAAGAGAGGTATCTCTTTATGTAACAGATGCTTCCTATATGTTAAGGATACAGAGACAGTGAGACAACTCTTTCTACACTGCTATTTCACAGACCAATTGTGGCAGATTTTTAATCTCGAAGGCATTTCCTGGAGTATGCCTAGCAAGATTGATGAGACTCTATTCAGTTGGGAGGAGGCTGGAGTTGGGGCCACAAAGAGAAAGATGGAGGATTCCTACTTGTATATGGTGGACCATATGGAGAGAGAAATGATAGATGTCTTTAGAATAGGAACAACAACCTGCAGGAAGTCAAGCTTAAATGTATCTTCTTGTTCTGTTTTTGGTGTACAAATTTCTATTCCAATGAGACTGAGTCAACCATAGATGTTTTAGGGTCCATCTAGATTTTAGTCTTGGGGAAGATTTTACTTCTTTTCTTCTTATTTGTAAATATGATTTTTCAGTACTACCTAAATACAAATGTTACCGGTATCCCAAAAAAAAAATAATTTAACCTATTGGATTGCAAATAAAACTTATATTAGTAAATAATTTTATTATAAAAAATATAATCATAAAGTTTTTTAAATGAAACATTAATCTATCAAAAAAAGTTATCGAACTAAAAATATAAGCTACTTCAATTAATATTTACAAATATAACAAGTGTTGAACAATCAGATCAAATTCTAAGCGTAAGCATATAAAAGAATAATTTTAAAAACTAAACTCTAAGATTTTGAAGTATTTTATGTACTTGGCATTAGCTTAACCACAATTTCCTCGTGCATATTGCTCATTATCTGGCCATCTTGAGTTTTCCAGTTTGGTCCATTTGTTTCACCCCATATTTCTTCTTCTTGCCCATCTTCCTCAAATATCATTTTAGGCAAATCAAATTGATTAAATAAATTGTCATTTATACGTTCCTTCCTAATAAAATTATTAACTACAAACCATGCGATAACAACATCTCTTTGGACATCAATAGAATATGGTGCCATTTGGTCCAATATTGGAAATCTTGCTTTTAGAACTCCATAGGCACGTTCAATCACAATTCTAAGGTGTGCATGAGCATGGTTAAACTCTTCCTCCTTAGTCATGGGACACGTTGGACGATGATCTCCTAACCAGTATTGAATATTACAATATGGTGCTAAAAAATCTCGTGTATTAGGATATGTCGCATCATATAAATAGTACTTATCTGAAATTAAAACAGAAAGTTAATTGATCATAATAAGGAACTTAATCATCATTTTTATAGTTAAAGTTATATAACTTACTAGGTGGAGGAAATGGAAAACCAGTGTTTGGATTAGCTACAATCTCTATTAGAACTCGTGCATCATGTGCCACCCCTTCCCATCCAGCATAAATACAAGTGAGGATCATTTATAAGTCGCCTATATAGCGTTTTCCCTTTCCTCTTCCTCTGAAAACAATTTGTTGATTGACAGGAACAACTGCATGGTCTAATGTCCCATCAAGCGCACCTATTGCTCTCTGCAAAATATATAAATATGTACAGTACAAGTTATTATGAAAATTAAAATTTATAAATCTTCAATAATAGTATAACCAATACTATACCTTAAAAATTATTTGTAACCTTTTATGATTAGAAGGAATATTCTGATTAGGATCGATTGTAGTGGGTGTTATCTCTTTTGCAAACTTAATCATTGCTTCAAGAACCTCATGATATTTATGAATTGTCTGCGAAGAATTTTGAATCTTCTTTTGATAACCACAAAACATTTGTTATGTCCTATGATGGTTAAAAATATTGCTATCTTCTTTTCCACTGATATATGTTGGCTATCTATCAGCCAGTTATTATGTCTAAAATATTGACATAATCGAACATATGCATCACGAGACATGCACATCAATTTTATGCATTGTCTATCAGGGTTAGACAATTATTCTGATGTATACTTTTCACCAGATAAAGATGATGTTAAATCTTTATTTCTTTGAACATGCTCAGTTCTAAACTGATTGTTCTGCGAATACATGATCATCGACATATCATTTAATTGTTATCGTCCATGAATAGTTATTAATTTGTTGAACAAAGAGAAATTATAACCCAATAATAAACAAGATATGATTTGTATTTGACTAACATGGAAAAACAGTAGTATGTTCATAACAATTTGAGTCTAAAAATTGATTCAATACGTTCATTAAACAAGAGATGGAAAAAAACTATTTCTCAAATAAAAAATAATCTATGAGTAAACTATAATAATATTCGAAAGTCAACTAAGCATAAAATATAATATTTAAAAAATAATTTAAAAAATTATAGGATCAGTATTTTATGTATTTCCTTCTAATTGGCAAAATCATAAATTCTCAATTTTTTCCCATCGCTTTAACCTAGGTTTACAGTCTGTTCTCTTTCATTGTCATCCAAGCTTTCATGTATCTATCACCTTCACAAAATATACTAACAATTGGACTGTATGATGGTTCTGCCCATTCAAGACCTAATTTCTCCATACATTCCTTCATATCAAGTCCACTATTTTTTAATCATTAGCTCCAATGCAACACTCATTTCCTCATTAATTTCCAATTGGGACGGTTTTCTTTTCTTTCCTGAATTTTTTCATTCCTTTGGAACTGAAGAGTGACATGGAGAATTTTGTTTTTTGAGAAGGAAGAGTGACATGGAGAATTAATAGGATAAGTGCCAATTTTGTCACCAAGAAGCTCTTCAGCATCATTCAATGTATCTACATTTATATTAGTAGATACAGATGAAACACCAGGACGTGGAACTGTACAACTAGGACTCCAACCATGAATGCCTGTAGCAGTAGAACCCTCAAAAAGTGTTGTACACAGATTTGGAAAAGGTAGTGATGAACTATTCAATGTCTTTGCTTTTGGATGAGCCTATACCCAAAAATAAGGGATTACACTTTTCATATTCACTTCAAATGGTTTGTCTTTATTAAAAAAAATTACTAGATAATAAATGTGTTTGCAATAAATTTTAAAGTGATCCGAAAATATATTGCAATCACCAATAAAATATGAAGAAACATAATTTTATTGATAAACAATGTGTGTACAAATTTGTTCCTCTCTTGATTCTTCTCTCCTTAGATTTTTCCATGATTCGAGGGCTGTTAGTGGTGTCTTTCTCGAACGTAGAATGATTTTGATCGTGAGTCACATTTTGATCTCTTTATGAATATCCGCAGAATTTATGAGATATTTGAGATGCCTCTTTAAGGGAATATGATGCCCTTATATAGGCATAAGCTAGGGTTTATGATAGAGTAACCTCCAAGAAACCTAATTGGAATTGAATGCGTCTTGTAGAGTCTTATAAATTCTAGTGTCTACAAATGCCCCCTACTTCAAGGCTTGTCGGACGGTAGATCTGATGAAACTCAAAGACGAGGCTTGAAGTACTCATTCTTTCACCTTTGCGGTTTTGTGGCTTTAGATTTGCATATCTGATTTGTGAGAGAAGAGATGAATGACAACTTTGGTCCCATCGGGCGTGCCAATTTGTTTGCAATAAATTTTAAAAATGATAGATAATAAATTGCAATCATAAATAAAGTATGAAGAAACATAATTTTATTGATAAAATAATATGAGTACAAATCTATTTCTCCTTTGATTCTGTTCTTCTAAAATTTCTCCATGATTTGGGGGCCGTTAGTGGCGTATTTCTCGAATATAGGATGATTTTGACCTTTTTGAGCCACATTTTGGTCTTTTTATGAATATCTTAAGAATTTATGGGATATTTAAGATTTTGATCTCTTTAAAGAAATATAATACCCTTTATATAGGCATAAGCTAGTGTTTAGGGTAGAGTAGCCTCCAAGAAACCTATCTAGAATTGAACACGTATTGTAGAGTCTCATAAAATTTCAGTGTTTACAAAATGAACTAACCATTATATATTCATCCCTCTCACTATTAGACATTCAAATGGTGTTGGTTGCTGAATCATAAATATTGCCTGTTTTTTAAGATATTGGCAACCAAGCTTGATATTTTTCTTTTAGATAATCATAATGGTTCTTCATCTTCTGCGTGACTATAAAATCATGAGAATCCTCTAAGCTTTAACCTTGATCTAAGAATCTGGTTTCAAACTACTTCCAGTTTTTCCGTTCAATGATACTTCGTGAATGCATGTTTCCAAAAAAGTTTTTACATCTATTCTCCAAGTCAGTCTTGAATTTTTGCTAGCTTGCTCCATAATTGAACTATAAGTTCTAATGATCATTTTACTTAAAAGCTGCTTAACAATTTTAATGACTCTATTTTCTTTTAACTTATTAAAATTTCATTGGGTATGTTTCTTTAACTTCATAATTTACTAAACTATGAAGAAGTTTAAAGATAACAATCTCAAGTGTAATTAATATAAGCACAAATCAAGGGTGTCTCAAGGGTAAGACTAGTAAAGCATTTACTTTAGACCTCTAAAATTTTGACAGCTACCAATCTCAGAGTATGAGACTTCATCAAAGATCTGTGTTGAGCCTTTTTCTTTTTATCTTAGTAATGGATGAGCTGACTCGGTCTATTCAGGAGGAGGTTCTATGGTGTATGTTATTTGCAGATGACATAGTACTGAGTGATGAGACTCAAGCTAAAGTTAATGATAGATTGGTGATTTGAAGACATGCTTTGGAATCCAAAGGGTTCAAATTGAGCAGGACTAGAACATAATACTTGGAGTGCAAATTCAGTGTTGTGAAGCATGAAATAGACATCGATGTGAGGCTTGCCACTGAATCTATCCCCAAGAGGGAGAATTTTAAATATCTTGGGTCTATCATCCAAAGTAGTGGTAATATCGACGATGATGTCACACATCGTGTTGGGGCAGCATGGACGAAATGGAGGCTTGCCTCTGGAGTACTGTATCATAAGAAGATACCATCTAAACTTAAAGGTAAGTTTTACAGAATGGTGGTTAGACCTTTTTTGTTGTATGAGGTGGAGTGTTGACCAATAAAAAACTCACATGTTTAGTAGATGCAGGTCGCGGAGATGAGGATGTTGAGATGGATGTGTGGGCATACCAGGAGTGATAAGATTAGGAATGGACCATTCAGGAGAAGTTAGAGGTGGCCCCTGTGGCTGACAAGATGAGGGAAGCGAGAGTGCGATGGTTTGGACATGCGCAGAGAAGAAGTACCGATGCTCTTGTTAGGAAGTATTGGGGGGAGGTGATCAGACAAGATATGGCGAAACTTCATATCACCGAGGAGATGACCTTATATAAAAAGGAGTGGAGGTCGCGTATTAGGGTAGCAGGCTAACATGCTAGTAGGAGTAGGTTGATGTCTGACCTTATGATATAATATGTTAGTAGGATTAGTCATGTCTTTATATCCTATGTTGTCATTATCCATCTTATATTTGTTACTTTTTCCATATCTAGTATATTCTGCTTTATATCGTATCTACATACTATCACTCGCTTTTCGTTATTAGTCGTTCTTCCTTTTTTCTGTTTTTTTCCCTTTTTTTTCATATCTAGTATATTCTGTTTATGGGACTTGATTTTTGAGATGAGGGTTTTCCGAAAACAACCTTTCTATCTCTACGAGGTAGTGGTAAGGGTATGCATACACTTTTTCCCTCCCCAGACCCCACTTGTGGAATTCCACTGGATATGTTGTTGTTGTATCAATCTCCAAGAAAAAAAATTTTTGAGGCCCAAAAATTTTTAGTAGTGAATTTTATGATTTTAATTTCACTTGAAACAGTATTGAACATTATAAAAAAAATTACAAATTTTAAATAAATAAAGAAAGAAAAATACTTTTTATTAGGAATATATTAGAATTTTGAATTCAACAACTCAAAATCTTCATATTGGTAAATAAAGTTTTTACATCAACATCCATCATGATATATTGCAAACTAATGTCTAACCTCTTATTAACTAGAACTAATTCTTACTTTTATAAACAATAATATTACTATGTGAAGTTAAACACTTAATGTCTTTTAAGAATATACACTAAAAATAAGTGGTATATAAGAACAAAAAAAGGCAATCCTAAATTAATAATATTTTTATGCATGTGTGTATCTATTTAAGGCTTACAGTTATAATTTGACATGAAACCACTAATTCTATTGAGATGCCCTTCACATAGAACCACAACATTTTCTTTTAAAAAAGAAGAGAAATTTACACAAGTGAATTACCTAAGCTTTTCTAGCGCAAGCAAGTAAATAGTAAAAGTGCCAATAACACTAATAAATTTTTATTCAGGTTACTCACTAATTTTAGCTTCTGCCAAGAAAGTAATAATATTCGATATTATCCTTCTTGAATTATATGTGAGACACAAGTTTTGTAAGAGAAAAATTAAGAAAAAACAAGGCATCAAATTTTTTTTCTTTATGTGGTTATTAATGAGCATAATGTAGAAGAAAAACATATCAAAAACTATAGGATAAGAGTGGAAAAAATAGAAGTAGTTCATGCCCCTCTAAAATTCTTGCACGTTGATGAAATAATTATTAAGTTGCTTGACCTTTCTTTTTATTCATTACATATTTTAGTGATTTGGATATGAGGCAAAAGAATATCCAATCTTACTAACACAATTTAACAAATCTAAACCTTGGGTTTTGCCATAATTTTCTTAGTTTTTTTTTTTGGTCCGTATTAAATTCTATCTTCATCTAAACTTATTGTTCTTAAATATTTTTTTTAAAAGTTATACCATATCCCAACATGCCATCAACTATCATGTGCCAAGAAAATAAAAGAATCAAAAGGAAAAGAGGGTTTTCCATATTACTGTAACAACAAAAACTTTATTCGTGTAATCTTATTCTATAAAACGAGCACAAATAATTATGGAATAAACACACACGTGACTACTAATTTTATAAACAAAACCTAAAATTGCAAGTAAAATTTCAAAGTTCTTGAGAAGCAAACGGTAACACCAAGGATATTTTGAATATATAAATTAATAACAAAGTACTTATAAAAAGTTTTAAAAATTTACCCGTTCAAGAGAAAAATTCAAACACCCGTTTGAAAGAGAGAAGGCACACACTGATATTGAAGAGGGAGAGAGGGGGCAAGCTTATGTGTAGAGAAAAAAAAACGATGTTTGAGCTTTAGGGGGAAATAAATTACGTTTTAAAAAGAGTTTGAATAGAATTAAGACTCTCTCATAGATCTGACCGAATCAGATTGCTTTCAGCCCCATTAGAGATTTTTTTTTAAAAAAAACAAATGCACTTAATGGTCTAATGTCTGAACCATTTATATTCAAACCTCCATTAAGTGCAAACAAATGAGGCCTCAATCTACTTATGCTATGAATCAATGGTGAATCTATTGACTCATATCAAACCTCTGAAGTATCTAATATTCGGCTTACACAAAAGCAGTTTGGAATATAACATTTTTGAAGGAAAATAATTTGTTTCAATTTATTAGATGTTTCTGGTAGACTTGTAGGTCTGTTATTCTTGATTATTGATGTCTGGTCCTCCTAGATAAGCACAACGAAACCCATGCTGAGGCTCTTCTTATATTCTTGATTATTGATTATTGATGTTTGGTCCTCCTAGATAAGCGCAACCAAAGTTATTTTGAGGCTCTTCTTATATTCCCAATGTGAGGTTCATGATGTGAAAGGGATACTCCCTTAGTTACTCTCTCCCAATGTATGTGACATACTTTGCTTTTTAGTCCGTCCCAAAGAGAATTTCACCTTTTCATAATTGGAAACAATTTAACTTTAAAATTTCTCTGTTATCCTATGAAATGATTTACAGTCACACAAATGGTCAAGTATTATTTAGACCACAAATTTCAAAAATCTTTTCTTTTTTCATTCCTTAAAACTTTGTGCCAAGTCAAGGAGTGCCACTTAAACTAGGAAGGAGTATTATTTTGAGATATGTTTTAGCATTCTTTCTAGACTTTTATATCTTAGTAAACTTTTGAAGACCTAAATTTGGTTGCCTCTTTGTCAGGATTTATGTAAAAATTTGTGCGGGATATTTTTTTGACCTCGTGAATAAACCTACTTATCTTAAAGAGCATTAGAGGTCGGCAGAAAAAAATGGAAGTATGTCCATCTCCGCTTGCTCTTCTGTTTTATCAACTGCCATCTGGCCTCGCTTGCTACATCCCACCATCTTTTTAATCAGTAAGCATTAAGAATAAAGAACACTAATTCATAGTCTTGTTTCTTTATCCTCATTGTTTCCGCTTTATTTTTAGTTCGATTTAATTAATCTATTTTTTGTAGTATGGGGATGTCCTAAGCACTTCTAAAACTAAGAGAACCTCCATTGAGTTTTGTTAAAGTGAAGAGGAAGTCTCAGTACTGCTCCAAGTTTATTGAAATGCTAGTTAAATAATTGTTAGAAAGTCCCATATCGGGTGGTAGAGAAATGGGTGGGTCTCCTTGTACGGTCTTGGACAATTCTTACCTCATGAGGCTAGCTTTTTGGGGGTTAAGTTGGGTCCAAAATCCATTGTTTAACATGATGTCGGAGCAGGTAGAGGTTCCGAGTTCGAGTCTCACCGTCACCCATTATTGAAATGAATGTCCATGTGCTTGACTCATATGTGGAATCAAGCCTGCATGTGCCCGGGGGGGTGAAAACATTTTTAAGCCAATAAAAGTTGATCTCTCTTTTAGCTTAAATTTTTGATAGGATGGTCAGATACTTAAACAAGAATAAGAACATTTCTGTAAACGTGTTTCCCTGGAGTTGATCTTGACATATTCATGTCATTTCTCCTTTTCTCATTTTACAGTGAGGTTCGTGTTGAGGGCCTTGAGACACTTGATTATCTTGAGAATAAGGAGAGATTCACTGAGCAAGGCGATGCAATTACTTTTGAGTCTGAGGTGATCATCTTATCAGCTGGTGCTGCAACTATTTCCTTTCATTGCTTCAGCACATATGATTCATCTCTTGTGATGTCTGTGCCATGTTCTTTAGGTGGACAAAATATATCTCAGTACCCCCACAAAAATTGCGATCTTGGATCATGAAAAGAAACGGACATTTGTTATTCGCAAGGATGGGTTACCAGATGCAGGTAATTGACAATCTTTGTAGCTTTCATGTGTATGTGTTTGATTTATCTGAAGAGTAAATTAATTTACTGATTGCAATAAGAGAAAACTCAATTCTTTTGTCCTGCTATAATGGATGCGGAAATTTGATTATCTAGGATCTCATGTTCATATAAATAATAGCTTGATCTTCTAGGTTTTTTTTCCTCCCATGCCACTCTTCTGTATGTCTTGATTCTTGAATAAATTGTACAGGCATGCAACAACTTGATGTTTGTAGAATATATGGGTGGAGTATCTATCAGAAATAAACTGTTGATGGTAGTTGTTTGGATTTGTAATGGAAAGTGGCTTCTTTTTGTAATTTCTTCTTCCCAGTTGTGTGGAACCCCTGGGACAAGAGGGCAAAGGCCATGGCTGATTTTGGAGACGAGGAGTACAAGCACATGCTGTGTGTTGAGGCTGCTGGAGTGGAAAAGCCTATCACTTTGAAACCTGGTGAAGAATGGAGAGGAAGACAGGAACTTTCTGCTGTTCCTTCAAGTTATTGCAGTGGCCAGCTTGACCCAAAGAGAGTTCTCCTTGGCAGCTGAGAAAAGCTTTTTACTGGCTTTTATTGTGTCCAGGTATGTTGCTGACTCAATACGTAGTCACTAGTGCTCTGCAATTCAATTACTAGGGGGGATCTTCTGAAGTAAGTGACATAATCACAAAAATTTGTAAAAAGCCATTCAACAGTTCAAAGTATGAAATCGGATTATGGACTTTTTCGTTTGGTTTGTGTTTGGGTGTGGAGGGGACACATTTGGGGTGGGGGTCGGAAGAGGAGTGGATTAGCTGATTTTCAGGGTCAGACACGTCTTTGCTGATGAGTGGTGTGTTCTTAACAGAACGGTGAAAGGGAAATAATGTGTATGTGAGTACTACAGAATAGTATTCCTTCTGATGATCTGTGTCAATATCTTGTAAATTGCCTTTAAGCTCTTCTATTTTTGTTAATCTGTCTAAACTGTGGTCAATAGCTTCCCATTCACTTCATCCTAGCTGTTCATATTGTTATGAGGTTGACTGTAATTGCGAAATATTATCAGTTTCATTCCCAATTAACAAGTTGTAGCATTATCTCAGTTTCTCTGGTGGTTCTAGATTTAACAGTTTGTAGTATCTTCTGGTTCAGTTCTTTATAGTAGTTCAATTTTGTCCTTGATTGTCTTCTTACTTTCCAGTCCTTGAGGTTTATTACTTCTTTGCTCCTGCAGGTGCTTCGTTGCAATTTATGATTGGAGTGCAACAACGACCTCTGGCAAAGACCCTTTACTCTTCTCCTATTTTACGTTTTCTATACCATGGGTTGGAACGTGAACTTGAGTAGCCAAGTTGTTGAATAATACTTCGGTTAATGGTCAAATATTTTGGTATATCTCAGTTTAAGGAAAGGCGCATGGTCTAAGGATTGTCAAAAGAATTATAACTGTTCGCATAAACAAGTATAATATGAATCTTCTG
This sequence comes from Solanum aculeatissimum, assembly GCA_038996855.1. Classification (NCBI taxonomy): domain Eukaryota; kingdom Viridiplantae; phylum Streptophyta; class Magnoliopsida; order Solanales; family Solanaceae; genus Solanum; species Solanum aculeatissimum. The sequence continues at coordinate 8,536 of JBCEWC010000560.1, read as the reverse complement.
CCACACTAGTATACTGTGGGTCAAAACGCCTTTTTTTTGGGCACTTGAGGCTCCGCAGAAGTTGATCCAAGCTCTGAAAATGCATAAAAATGTATATAGAACACAACTGGTTTTTATGTTTCCTATATTTGTTGAGTTAACCCTACTTTGTTTGGATCTTATGTGATTGCACTCTAATTTGATTGTACTTTGCAAATGGTGTTGGAGCGAGTAGTGACATTAGGATCGGTCATTTTTTGGGGTCTAGATTATCTAGTGGCCTGAACTTGCATATCTTTGCATCAGTTGGTTTGGAGATCTGGTGCACTTGATACCTCTATACGTTGCACATTTGAGAAGCCAAAGTTACCCAGTTCTGTTAATGCAAGTGTTTGTTTGAAGGCTTAGGTATTGGAATTTTTAGTATTTCATGGTTTCTCACTCCCTTCACTGACTAATAAATACCTTCCTGGAATTAAGGTAGATGGTCGGACAAGTGCATTGAGTTTAGTACATGGTAGCTCAAGTTTGATATAAGATCCTCCTCTTTTTACGAAATGATAGACAAAAACTCCCTTCCCTTGCCTTATTCTGTTCGTTTTTTGCCTCTTCGATTCTTCTGCTCATCATAATTGTGTCTTTTATTTGGTACTACAACGTGTGCAAGAAATAACTTGAAAATATTTGCGACACCAAGTAATCAATAAAATTATTGTCAGTTTTTGAGGCGTTTCTGTACTCTATAAAGTGGTAATGAAGCTGGTCAAGCAGACAGTTAGTCAACATGCCTGCTTGAGATGTGTTTAATGTTTTGATAGTTCTTTCATTTTAATTTGTTTGACTTATTTTTTATTTTTTCTATTTTTAAAATCTGCATAAATTTCTGCTTGAGTAGCTTGATATGTCTTTGATTATTTAGTGGTTTTTGTCGTTTAATTTGTTCGCCTTAATTTTTTAAAATTTTAAAATATGCATAAATTTTTGTCTGAGCTTGAGGGTATGTATATTTTAATTTTTTTAATGGTTCTTTTGTTTTAATTTGTTTGCCTTATTTTAGTATTTTATATATTTGAAAATTGTATAAAAAATACTATGGGTAGTTTCAAACTGCTTAAACAGGCAATAAGTCGATATGCTTGTTTGAGCAGCTTGAGGGCTTCGATTTTAATTTATTTATCTTATTTTTAGTGTTTTATATATTTAAAAATGCATGAAAATATTATAAATTACGACAATCAACAATCTAAAATATTTTTATTGTTTTATATATTTAAAAATTATATTAAAAATATTATAAATCATGATAACTGACAACCTTAAATAGTTAAAAATAAAAAAAACCTTAAATAGTTTTAAAAAAATAAAAAATTCAATTGATTATTGAAATTAATTTATCGATGTCACTTAAAATGAATAAAAGGAGCCAACATGCATTGTTTAATTTAGTAAACTATGTAAAAACTATTGTAAATTTTAATTTTTATAGTTAGTAACATTTGAGTGACTCTTGAATGTCTATTTGTGCTATATATATTGAGACAAAGGGAGTGACATATATTTCTCCAAAATTACGTTAAAAAAATACTATAAATCACATTAACAAATAATTTAAAATATTTTAAAAGATAAAAAATTTGATTGACTCTTGAGTCAGTGCATCATAAATAGGAATAAATGAACAATATATATTGTTTGAAAATGATATAAAAATAATATAAATCACAATAAGTAAAAAAATTAAAATTTTATTGGTGCCATATAAATTGGGACAAGGAAAGAACATATATTATTCAAAAATTACATAAAAAATATTATAAATCACAATAATTAACAACTTAAAATATTTAAATATCATATTAAAATTTAATTGACTCTATAAATTCTATGTATATCCCATAAAATTGAGAAAAAAATAAGGGAAATTTATATAGATATATTATATTAAGAAAATATTTATCATTTATATAGCAATAATGATTTGTTTTGCACTTATAATATAATTTTACTCCATATTACATAAAACTATTTATAAAATATATATAATGCAAGTTTTATTAATGGATGATATATTTATCATACACTTCAATACACATTGTGTTAATTTTTTTTTAAATAAATACAATATATTTTAAAATACTTATAATGCATGAATAATTTATTTTTAATACAAATCTATATTTATCATAACATTGCTATATAATTATTTTTTTAAAAGTACTTATCAAGTAATTTCTTAAAAAAATACATATAGTGAACTCATACCAACACAACCACGTGTGTCTCTCTCTGTAGATAAACGAAATTGTGGTCCCTACTTCACCTTTTCATGAACTTGCTTCTCGCCCTACATTTCTCTTTCCTTGTGTCCATTTTTTTGCTTCACTTTCACATCAAAATCAAAAGAAAATGGCATAACAGTATGCTTCCTCATCCTACATCTGCAAATGCCACAGCAAAATCTAGGTAGGGTTTGTCACTCTTGCCAATTCAATGAACATATTGGAGCAACAAGTCCAGGAAGCATCAACAAATGAGAATAGTTTGCGATGTTGTTAAGCCAAATGATAAGTTATTGAAAGACTATTGACAATTTTAGGATAAAATTAATAAATATGATAATAAAATTTTTTAACTAACAAATTAAAATATAATTGAATTAATAAATATATAGACTTTTAAAAATATTTTTTTATTTATGTAGCATGAAAATAGAATCTACCGGCCTAAAAAATCTAAATTAATTCTTGCTATTTTATAAATATATCCTTTTCAGATGTTATAAAAATAAATTCAAATACAATTAATTTAATATTAAATTAATATAATAATAATACTAATAATAATAAAAATAATACTACAACAATAATAGTAGTAATAATTGTAGTTCTAGCAATAATAATAATAATAATAATAAAAATAAAAATAATTAATTATAAGGGAAAAAGGTCAGAAATGCCCTTGTACTATCAGAAAGGAGCAAAAATGCCCTCCATTTATACTTTGGGCTATTTATGCCCTTGTACTATCAGAAATGGGTCAAAAATGCCCTTGACTTATACTTTGGTCCAAAAATACCCTTGTCAATGATACTTTGGTCCAAAATGTCCTTATTATTACCAAATAAGTCATAAATGTCCTTTAAATGAATGTATGTATATATATATATATATTTTTTTTCTTTTTAAACATATTGTATTACTAATAAAAATATTATTTTTAAAGAATTTTTTTGTTATTTTGTTTTTTTATAAATCACATTAACTAATAAAAATGTAAGAAAATAATTATTTTCTTAATTTTATTTTATCAATTTAAATAGAACATCATACCCCTGTAGCAAATAATATATGTCATAAATATAAGATAATAGTAAACCCAATATTAATTTTTATTTAGATAACAATAAAAATAGTAATTATAATAAAGAATTTTTTAAAATTTTTTTTTCTCGAATTGAAGTAGCATAAATAAAAATTAATGTTTGGTTTACTATGATCTTATATTTATGACATATATTATTTGCTACTGGGGTACTATATGTTCTATTTTAATTGATAAAATGAGATTAAGAAAATAATTATTTTCTTATATTTTTATGAGTTAATGTGATTTAAAAAAAATAAAATAACAAAAAAATTCTTTAAAAATAATATTTTAAATAGTAATACAATATGTTTACAAAGAATATATATATATATATATATATATATATACACATTCATTTAAAGAAGGACATTTCTGACCCATTTGGTAACAATAAGGACATTTTGGACCAAAGTATCATTGACAAGGGCATTTCTGGACCAAAGTATAAATCAAGAGCATTTTTGACCCATTCTGATAGTACAAGGGCATAAATAATCCAAAGTATAAACGGAGGACATTTTTGCTCCTTTTTGATAGTATAAGGACATTTTTGACCCTTTTCCCTAATTATAATATTAAAAATATAGTTCTATACATAATATTTCTTTGATAGAGTCCTATTGTAATATGTTTTTCCAATCTTATAAATGTACTTTTAACTTTATCTGAAAAGTTATAGCAATGATTGATGCAACACTGACCTTAGAAAAAAAAAGAGGATCTTGATCAGAAAGTTATCACGACCTTACTTTTTTTTTTACAAAAAATAATTTTTTAAAAAAGAGAAAGAAGTAAAAGAAGATAAAATGAGATTTTTGAGGGAGAAAAAACCATAGAAAAAAAAATATCTCATTAATTTGAATTATTTTTCTAAATTCAAATATATAGCTTATAAGAAATATATGCTATGTATTTAAAAAAAGCTATATATATAATAAAGTATAATACTTTTTAATGTGATTAAATCAAGTGACAAGACATTGAAAATCCACTCGGCAATTTTAGTGTAACACCCCACGACTCTATTCTTAGGATACAATTTTTTTTCATCTTAAGCATATAACATTGAACCTAGTGAGGCCTTACTTGTCCTTACGTTTTAAGGTTCATTCCTATATATTGAAAGTGTATTAAAAGTGGTTTAGAGTCATAAGAGGCCTCTAGTACTTAATTGAGTTCAAAACCCCCTTATTAATTAAGTTTTTCACATTAAATTATGCAAGGATCAATTTTAAATAACCGTAACTCTCAACACACAAAGAATTAGGCGGTCGATGACCTATCAAATTAAATGTCTCTAAATCCTCTTTCCAACGCCACCAAGATCGCCTTATTTTGAGTTCGAAGTAAAAAGTTATGACCCTTTTAGCGATGATTGTCAGCGCATAGTTTTTTGGGTCACCATTTACAAACCTTGACTTACGGGTTGTAAATGGGTTGACGACCCGTACTTCCAACTCGTAAAAAGGGTCCTCCAAGTATATTTTTAAGTCCCAAATCATATAGACCCAACTATAGATTGTAGAAGCTTCTACAAGTCGTAGTTTGTGCGTGTAAATTGAAGTCCAGGACCACAAAACTCACTCTAGTTTCTACGAATGTGCTTCTACGGTCCGTAGATGGCCTTGTAGATGACTTGGACAGTGTTTTGAGAAGGGTTATTTAAGTCTTTTCTCACCTTATCTAAGCCTAAACATGATGATTTTACACCTAATAAAGTCCCTAAATGTTATCATTTAATCTCGTTAAACTCAAACATATTCTCAAGACTTAGAACAAGATTTCAAGAGGAAAAAAGTTAGGATTTTCTAGCTCCTTCTTCAAAGTTCTTTGAGAATCTCGTTCTTCCAGGTATGTAAGGCTACTCAAAGTGATGGACTAAGTTCGTCCTCACACCCTATATCTACTTGTAGTCAGTAAGAGTTTAACAAGAGTTTTAACCAAACCTTTCTTGAAATTTGAGTTTTTTTAATTATTACTTTAGAATCTATATCATTGAATTTATGATCCCTTACATTATTTGAGTTCTTGATTGTTATTCATGTTTATTTTTCACATGAACCCTAGTTTAGCGAGTTAAGGATTTATATTGCCATATATTGTGCATTATTTTCAGTTAAAATAAAAGTATTTCAAAGCTTTAAAAAAAAGAAGAGTTTTGAGGAAACTAGATAGTCCAAGTGCATTGTGTAATTTTGAAAAGAGCATGATTATATGTAAAGAAAGTATAGTATATTAGCTCTTTTTGTTTCTTGAAGAAATATTCTGTCAATTAAAGTCCTTTGCAGTTCTACCCTTATGCATTATTTTCAGAGTTAAAGTGAGAAAGTATTTTACATTTATCATCAAAGATGAGTTTTAAGGAAATATAAGTGATTCCAAATACATATTTGGTGTTGAAAAAATTATGTCTATTTTTAAGAAAGCATTGTCAGTTTTAAAGAAAGCATTTTTATGGTAAAGAAAACACTACTAGTATGAGAAGCATTATAAGTTATGAGAAATCAATTTTTCTTTTTTAAGAGATTAGTTGAGTAATTATCTCAAATCTAGAAAAGATAATATTTTTAAACATTTGAGATGTTAATAAGAAATGATTTTTGGAGTAGTATTGAGCATCAATGTGGGTATAATTTCAGATAACTCCAATCCCATAAACTACATAGTCAACGTAGGATAGGATTGTACCAGATTTTACAACTCTTCATATGCCACTGAGATGACCCAGTTTAGATGGATCCATACGTTCAACTTTGTCCCTTACCCTGACAAGGTTTTGGATAGCTCGGGCAATGTGGATAAGACATTATAACATCATGATGCTCATAATAATGGTTTTCAGTTAGAGAAACTATCACGACTCAAGCCTAGGGACTAGCCGTAACACGGTAAAAGAGATCCCCGAAGGAACCTCAAACTAACCCTTAGCATTTATACAAGCATTCAAGGTAAATCAAAGAAATACATATACAGAAACGTATGCATAACATGAGACATATAATAGGATAGATCATAAGATAGAGTATACAGGTCTGAAACTAAAGTACATACACATGTCTAAAATATGCCTCTAGACCATAACTAAAATGGGGACTCAGACAAACCCTGAATCACCCTGAATAATAAAGAAAAGACTATCTCTAATACAATCATAGCATGAATAGAAAGATAGTAGGTCCTATCCTCGAAGCTGAAAGACTCACCTAATCTGGATCATGGAAATATCTGAATCTAGCCACAATGATGATCAAAGGTATTACTTGCACCTGCATTGTGATATAATGCAAACATAAAGTATGCATTAGTACTTTTGAATGTATTAAGTATGCGGATATGAAATGAAATGAAGTCATAATAAACCTGCATTAGACATGTTAGATGAAGAAGGGCTTTTATATATATAGAAATGAAGTATATAGAATGGATAGTCATAACAAGATACCATAAGATACCATGATGCATGAATGCCATAATACATAAACATATTTAGAGATAATCGTAACCAACATAACCTTACATAGTGAGTCCAACAATAGCCAACGTAACCTCACATTGTGAGTTCAATAGTATCCATATAACCTCCTATAGGGAGTCCAACAGTAACCAGGTAACCTCACATAGTGAGTCCTCAAGTAACCATATAATCTCCCATAGGGAGTCCAAGAGTAACCATGAAACCTCCCATAGGGAGTCCTCAAGTAACCATTTGGTACAAGTCATCATCCATGGAATACATAATATATATACACATGCTTAGGATCATAAACCATTTCAAATCATTTTATGCATAATTGGGGTTAAAAGACAAATCATAGTATAAAACATGCTTACATGCATAGGAGTAGTTCATTCGTACTTGTACATGATGGTGTATACACAACATGAGTGCTTAAAGTCATATCATAGTCATCATAATGATCATAATTAGGGCATAATCATACTTGCATTGAAATCATAATCATATTCATAATTGATAGTCAAATCCATAGTAAAACTTCATGAAAAGTCATGTTCATGCATACTTATGTCATGAGGAATGATAAAATAACATAGTTACTTGAATCTATACTTAAAATATGAAATTAAGATAGAAACATGCATAAATTATGAAGAAATCAACATTCGGATCGTAACTGAAACTACCCATGCATGAATTCCTAGTATAAATGGACATACAAGCTCAAATCTCATGAAAATCATATAAATCAATGTAATAAGGAGTAGTTCATGCTTACATTATCATTCCAAAGTAACCCATAACATAATTTCAACAATTTAAAACCAAAATCATGAAAATCAACCTTGAATCTCACTTAAAATTCATGAAAATTGAAGAGTAGAATTTGGACTTCATGATTGAAAGAAAATAATGAATGAAACCACACATACCTTGCTTGAATTAGAGGGATTGAGATGAGATAAGATTGAACTTGAAATCACACTTGAGATCCTAGCTTGAATCTTCAAAGTCTAGGCTTGAATGATCCTCGGAGTCCAACATGCCGCGTTGATTAGAGTCTTGTTCATGGGTGTGATGCGTGCCATGTCTATGAACAAGAAGTTATGGCGACGTTTCTAGGAATTGTCTCATTTCACTTCTTCCTTATGTCGTGCCATGAGATCTTGTGATGAATCTCCCTAAACTTTTGTATTTGTCGTTCTTTCAGAAAATACCTCCAAGAAGAGCTCCCCTTCCCCGTCCGGCTCCGGAAGTTGAGGAGATGGATCCGTGGGCACCAGTTGAGGTACAGGTGTCCCATGCTGAGTTTCGTAATATTGTCTCCATGTTGGCCCAAGTTGTGGCCAACCAAGCTCGGCCCGTCAACCCGGCCTATGTCACTACTCTGGCTTCGAGAGTGAGGGACTTCAACGTATGAACGCTCTGGAGTTTTATGGTTCTAAGGTCGATGAGGATGCCCAAGAGTTCGTGGATGATTATGGGGGTAAGTTCGGAGGAAAAGGCAGAGTTGGCGACTTACCAACTCAAGGATGTAGCACAACTATGGTATTGTAAATGGCTTATGGATAGGGAGATGGATATGAAGGTTGGATGGGAGGAATTCAAAGAGGATATTATTGATCGGTTCTTCCCACTTGAGCTTAGGGAAGCTAAAATGACCGAATTTATCAATCTTCGTCAAGGCTCTATGACCGTGAGGGACTATGCCCTCAAGTTCACCAAACTCTCCAA
>JBCEWC010000559.1:0-54148 GCA_038996855.1 Solanum aculeatissimum | reverse complement strand
ACAGTAACTTAAATTTCAAAGAATTTGAAAGTGTAATTTGTATATTTTATCGCGGAATAGCTATACGAAGCTTAGTAGTTGGAATTTTTGGAAGTCAATTTATGATTTTCAAGGGTAACAAGAATATCCTCAAAATTTACCCTGTGGAAGATAGTAATACAACCAAGGGGTTTCCTTGAAACATTCGCGGACAAATGTTCTTGGGGGAGAGACGGTGAGACCCCGTGTTTTTCGTCTTCCATAATATGCATATTGTGGCATGTTGTATAAGACATATATGACTCTGGATAGAACCTAAGGGTAATAAGGCTGCAAATAGGTGGTAATATCATGGGATTAAAGTTTTAAGTCAAAGGAATCCTCTAAATGCATATTCGGGATTAGAGAGATGACCCAAGTGGCACTTCGCCCTTTTCGGAAGATTTAAATTGAGTTTCACTTCTCGGATGGGACTAAGAGTGCATAATTTTATAATAATAGATTGTTAAGGAGTATTTCAATATCCCAAAGTTCATATGTTAAGTTTTGAAGTCAAGGAAGTTGCAAGATAAAGTTTGGCCAAAGTTACCGTAAACTTCTTTAAGAAATCCTTCTTAAATTTGGGCCAAATGTATCAGATCATATCTCCTAAAATATAAGTATTTAGAAGGTACATCACCTATCAAATTGAATATCTATGATTCTAGTTTTCAACGCATAAAACCACGTATCAATCCGACTTCAAAATAAAAGTTATGACCCTTTTACCGTAACTGCCCGAGCAGGAAACCGGGTCATGGGCAGGGTCGGGTCAAGCCCACATCAATGTCGGCTAATTTTCCCTTTTAAAGCTCAAAGTGAAGGATTTTCATCCCAAAATAGTTCTTCAACTGAAGAGAAAACTCCCACCAGGTTCATAAGTAATTTCGGTAAGTTCTTCGCATTTTTACCGTTAAAATTCGCCCGCGTGCCTAGAAATGTGTCTTATGCTTTGCAATTGTTTTCCTCTCTTATTAGTTATGTTTAGGGCTATTTTTGAACTGTGAAAAAGTGGTGTTCTTGTTGGTCATTATGTGTTTGCAGCTGGTTTGTTTAGGTAATTGTTTTAGGGCTCTTGTATGACCATTTTTACGAAGTTCTACGGAAGTTTCCTCGTGTAAATGCTATATGAAAAATCTGGTCATTAATGCCAATTTATGGACAATTTGTATGTGTTTGTAAGCTGTGTATATATAGTCGTTGTGAAGCTTAGGACGTCGGGAACAACTTTCATGAAGGAACTTCGGGCATTCGAAACCCTGAGCCCTCAAAGTCGAATCTGAAAATTTCTTTATGATAATGTTTACCCATAATTAAATAAACTTATACGTCAAATTTTAGCTAAAATGGATCGTTATTCGACCCCCAAATTAAGATTTTATTCTAAGAACCCTAGGAATATATTTTCATAAATTGTACATGTTTCTACCCTAAAAATCTTCATAATCGCATGAAAGTTTAATAGAAAGGACGAGAATAATTACCTTAACACTTTAGCATGAAAATTCCAAAATTTTCTTCTTTTTCCCCTTTCTTTTTCTTTCTCGTATTTCTTTTTTCCTCTCGCTCCATTCATTTGTTCGTTACTGTGTGCATGCGTATGTTTCTTCAAATTTTCTCTTCAATTTAGGTTTCAATTTAGGTTTCAGCCTTTCAGGGTGTTCCAACCCTTTTTATATATTTATTTTTTTCTTTTTTTTCTTTTTTCTTTTTATTTATTTATTTAATTATTTATTTTTATGTACTAAAAGTAATAAATTCTATTAATCTATTTTAATAAATATGAAATAATTAGTATAGGATATTAACTAAATTAGTTATCTAAAAATATTCCTTAACTAAATAATTAAAATTATTGAATAGTCCAAAAAGCCCCTTTAAAATTCATAAGATAAATATTTTATAACATACGAAACCTATATCTCAAAACGACTTAACGGGTCGTTACATTAGATACCAATTTACCCATTGTTCGTCCTCGAATAGTCAAAAGAAGGAGAAGGAAAAATAACTGACGCTACCAAAAGCCTGAGTTATGATCTTCTAAAGTCGATTTTCATCTCTCCATTTAAGCTCCTCCTTAAAATCATCTGTCAAAGATCAACCACTAAGAACTAAACTTTGAATCAAATTTTGGCAGATTTACAATAAAAAATAATTATCAAGTCACAGACTAACTCATGAATCTAATCAGAACCAAAACTCACTCGATCATAACACAACCATTTGAACACATCTTTTCTCATATAATCACGATAAAATTCTGAACCAATAATATCGGTTAAAATTCGAAATGAACTTGAACCAACCACCTCTCATTCATACTGCAAAAACTGTCACAAATCTTGAAAATATTTTATTCTTATAATCAACTTTTTTATGATCTTAAGTCATAAAATTTCATCTTTGGACATTCGATACTCATCATAGAAAATTTAATTTTTCTAACTCAACGAAGGAAACGATCAAGCAACCATTTAACAAGTGATAAATTCAAATATATAGAATTTCTAACAATACTATAAAAATATAATAGATCAATAGTAGTGACTGCAAACAATCCTTAAGAGCAATAGAGCTAAACTCAATAGGCTCCACATTCAATCATATATAGCTAGAACATGACCTCAATAATGAAATGAATCTTAAGACTGTCAGACGGCTATAAGTATCCATGGTAGCTCTGTTATAAATTTTTTATCAAAATGACACTTGTAGGATTACTGACAAACATCAATTTCTCTAAAGCAACATCTATTTCGTCATATCTAAAATGATTGAGTCTTTACAAACACCTTACTTTACCAAGAGAGTATCACAATAGTATGTGTAGTCTCAATAATAGAGTAGTTTCAATTGCCCCAAAATCCTTACAATCATGTAGAACTTTAGGTCCATACTGTAGTTCCCCCCATAAGTCATCTACCATAATTCAAATTAAAATAAATGTAACATGTTCCTCACATCACTATTCATCAGTTGAATTAAATTCATTCTTCATACAATTATCGATAAACCCCTAATAGGTTTGTGTCATCTCAGTTCATATTATACGATAGTGTTTGAACTCAAGGTGAAGATCCATATCACCTTCAACTTCGAATGAAAGATCAATATGAGATTTTGTATTCCCTCACCCTCCTCCAATTTTTTTTCATAACGTCAATTTCAAATGTCTTAAACTGTTCAATATATCTTATTTTTATTTCTTTAACTAACTTGCCCACCAATCATATCCTTTAACAAATAATTCATGATATTTTTTTTATACTTTAAACGAAAACTTTAAGTAACACCCTTCCTTAGATTCGTTAATAGTTAAAAGTAACTAAATTTACAATCCAAATCATGTATAAGTCCTTTCAAATGTTCAACATCCAAGACATTTCGATCACTTCATACTTTACCAATTCAAATCTTAATAAAACGTGCAACCATGAACATTGACTCACTATGAGAACTTGAATTCTAACTCCAACCATATAACTCAATTCCCATTATCTGTCAACATTAACTCATACCATGAAGATTTTTATGAATTCATATATTTTAAGTTATTATTGATCTCCTCTTTATCGACCTTACCATATCCTTTATAAAAGTTTCAATCATACTAATTACCATACTTAAAATCACAAAAAGAGCTTATTGCCATATTCAAGTCGTATATATATAGATTTTTTTTTGAATATTATCCAATAGTGTTCTAACCCAGATCAATAATACATAACATTATCACTATAAACAACGTAGAATAGATGGAACCACGTGTCTCTAAATTTAATTTTCCACTTTCTCGGAAGATACATCTTTGACCTTTACCATTAGAGTGAATGTCTTTGTTCTTGTATCTTTCTAAAGGATAACCTACATCTCCCTAATTTTATTCATTTTTTTACTCTAGCTCCTTTTAATGCTATTCGAGCAGTGTCTCAACACATTCTACATCTTTTCATACGATCACGTTACTTATCAATTTGTAGTAATTCATAACTATAAAGATTCACAAGTCATTATTACCCTTCCAAATTCATTTAATAAAAAACTTTTACCATATGATTGCATCCTGATCATAATACATTACGAATTCTTATTATCATTATGATCAGTAGTCATTGCCATCATCTTGAAGTCAACCTTATTATCAACATGATACTTTAAATTTAGTTATACCAACATAATCCAAAGGACTTGCCCAATTTTTCATACACACCCTCTTATTAAAATCCTCCACACAGTCAGGGCATCTTTATACATAAGAACACTTAAATTCTCCAATTATTTAACACTCAGAGACATGAAACTGCTGCTAAGAATTTCTCCTGAGGTATCACTTTTAACTTTCTTCTATGTTCACATACACCTAATTGAAGAAAACTTGGACTATAGTGGGAGGCTCCTCATTATCTATAGCTAACCTACTTTGACCCAACTTTTAAGGGTAATAAAGAATGATTACATTAGTCTACTACACATTGAAAACTCACATATACTATCTAGGTGTCCATAGTAAATCATAAACTTAAAGTCTCATACAATTACATATTATCTTGGATATACATCTTAGGCCCTTTTTCTTATCTATGACTTAACTTAAATTTACTATTTTCATCTAACGGTCACATTCACCGTAATCGTAACATTACACTTCTTTCAAGTCAACATCTTAATTTGTCGCTTATGTTATGTCAAGCCTACTAGAGAAAATCTCCAACTAATAGTATCACTCTCGTCATGTTATCTCATTTTTCATAATTCTCACCTAAAGTTCAAGCTTAAGGTCTAGTGCTAAACATGTACATCCATACTCTTTACATACTATACTAACTTTAAACTATCAGATAAAGTTAAAAAATGTTAAACCACTAAATCTCATGATATGAAATCAACATTTATCTCACAGTATATTTAAGTATAGTCTATCATTACACTCCCTTTCATAAGTTAAGTAGTATCTAATTATTCGTTATACCATATTACCTAGCTAAGTTTATAACTCTATAAATCGCATGTGACTCTTCTTTCGAAATCATAAGCCTAGTTTAGATGTACCACCTTATGCCCTTTACTCTTCTATTTAACACCTATACTTGATTTCTTTTACTAACACAATGTAATGTCAACACCAACTTCATTCTTATTCGAGTGTATTCCATCTCATACTAACTAGCAACTCTTCCTCTACCTTCTATCCTGAAAGTTAGATGATACTTACTACTTTTTAACTAAAACTCAGGAGGGACTTAACTTATCACCCTATTTCTTAACTCACCACATGACTTTTTGTTACCTACTTCAATCATCTACTATTCTGACTCTTGTGGTTTCTATATCTTTCTAACTCTAGGATTATTCTACCATTTATACCTTATAAAAGCCTTCAATCACTTTCTCTCGGGGTGGATCAAATACCACTAAGTGTTTATAGGCATAACTTAACCACCTTCTCAAGGATAACATTTGAAGAATAGTTTGGAGAATAGAGTCTAAAAGTACATCATATCTTGCTCTAGCTCAAACACATGATTCATATGAATAGGAGTACATTATTTCAGATTGATAAACTTAAGCATGCTAATTGGCTCCTCTCAAGCCTGATGCAGTCTCTTTACTTTTTGAATACTTTATTTGAAGGTAATTCATTAACAAGGATCTGGATTTCTTTTTGTTCCAACCACTTTAAGTATAATAAATCTAGGCAAACACATGAATCCGAATAAGTTTCTTAGAAAGTAACTCTATTGCACGATTTAGAGTGTGAAAAAGATCATATATCAATTGGTATCACCTAGATACAAATTGGATTCAAGTAATAGCACAAAAGAAATAAAGATGTGAGTTTTCCTAAGGTCTTGAAGCTCTCAAAGAAAAGTAAAAGTGTTCCCGTACTGTTCTGCAAGACTCTACTAGACTTGTCCTTGTGTGATGAGATCATTGAACCTAAAGCTTTGATACCAACTTTGTCTTGACCCAAAGTGGGTCGTGAGTGACACTCATGCCTAACCTCCTAAGTGGGTGAACCAATGATACAAATCTCAACTTATATTAGTTGTTTAACTTATGAAAAATGATAATAATATGGAATTCCAAACTTATAACAGTAAGAACAACAAAATCCACTAAGTCCATTACATAACATTCCCCAAAACCTAAAAGTCATCACATCAAGGAAATCTAACTCAAATACTAAGTCTAAGAGTTGCAACACCAAGATAGGTAAATAAAATAGTTTATGTCTGAAAACTAAGGACATCATGTCATAACTAATAGAGTCCAACACGAGCTAAAAGGTTTGCTCACGCTGAAATCTGACATACCGACGACTGGCTAGAGCTGAGGGCGAGTCAAAGTCAATGGAACACTCGCTGCACTCCACAAAAGTAAAATAAAGAAAAATACAAGTAGGAGTTAGTACGAGCCATATGTACTAAGTAGGTATCATCAGCCGACTTCAAATAGAAATCAATATGCACAAAGTAACATCAAGAAATTAACTATAACATTTAACATGTGGTAAGCAACAAGTATAAGCGACAACATCATAAACAAGTACATAATCAGACAACAACATCGAGAACAAACCTGAGGACTCAGGCCTCCACACCACACATCTTTTGGGAGATGGGTTATTTAAGATTGAATATATTAAATCACTTCAATATATTTTCATTTAATATTATGGTGTCAGAACGTGGCACTCGATCCCATAATATCGTGTTGGAATGTGACACTCAATCCAATTATATCATGTCAAAACATGACACTCGATCCCATAATACTGTGTCAAAACGTGATATTGATCCAATTATATCATTTCAGAATGTGACATTCAATCCCATAATATCCGTATCAGAATGTGACACCCGATCCCATAATATTTATTTTAGAACGTGACATCCGATCCAATTATATTTAGTTCATCATTCTTTATCATTACTTTCCACTTCATTAACGATTTTTTTCTTCAAGTCTTCTTTATTCAATATATCACTTTGATAAGGCTAGCTCAAGATAATGGATTTCATGGCATTGGGATTTCAGACCAATCACAACAATATATCAATCATGTAAACAACAGTGATTAAATGCACATAAAAACCTCACAACATCGCTTAGTAATATCAATCACTGTTAAGAGCCTCTCCAACACATAGAATAAATCATAATCTACCTCAACTGAAGAACCGAATCAAGTTAGCTAATCCACCAATGCTTCTCCTTTCTTCAATGCCTCAAAATGTTTCCAATCTATCAAATATGTAATCTACATAAGAATACGAATCTAATAACACCTATATTGATATATTTATTTTCGACTAAAAAATTGAGTCAAAAAGTCATCCCGAGCCCTCAAATTTGAATCTGAAAATTTCCTTCAGATAATGTTTACCCATAATTAAACAAACTTATACGCCAAATTTCAGCTAAAACGGATCGTTATTCGACCCCCAAATTAAGATTTTATTCTAACAACCCTAGGAATATATTTTCATAAATTGTACACGTTTCTACCCTAAAAATCTATTCATAATCTCATGAAATTTTAATAGAAAGGACGAGAATAATTACTATCACTTTGGCATGAAAATTCCAAATTTTCTCTTCTTTTTCCCCTTCTTTTTCTATTCCATATTCCTTTTTTCCTCTGAGCTCCATTCGTTTGTGCGTTACTGTGTGCCTACGTATGTTTCTTCAAAATTTCTCTTCAATTTAGGTTTCAGCCTTTCAGGGCGTTCCAACCCTTTTTATATATTTGTTTTTTTCTTTTATCTTTCTTTCTTCTTTTTATTTATTTATTTATTTTTATATACTAAAAATAATAAATCCTATTAATCTATTTTAATAAATATGAAATAATTAGTATAGGATATTAACTAAATTAGTTATCTAAAATTATTCCTAACTAAATAATGAAAATTATTGAATAGTCCAAAATTCCCTTTAAAATTCACGAGATAAATATTTTATAACATACGAAACTCTATATCTCAAAACGACTTAACGGGTCGTTACAAAAAATAAATGGTAAGTAATTATTTTATTCTGGGTCATATAGTGTGCGATTCAAATTTAGTCGGAATAGCAATACGGACATTGGATGAAAAAAAGGACATAAATAGAATAAAAAATACATTCAATTATTTTATCTACTAAAAAATATCTTGTTTATAAAGTTGATGTTATGATATAGTAATATTTACATAATTATATATAGTTATGTGTTCAATGATGTAAGTTACGCATGTAATAATTTATATATTTTTTATTAATTAACGTGATACAATGAGCAAAACACGTACACTAAACTAATATAGGAAAAAGTTCAAAGAATATTTTTAAAGGTCTTGGTGATTTTTCTACTAATATAGAAGAGTGGGTTTAGCAAAAAGTATCAACATGTTAGCTTCTTGTCAATAAAATTGAAATTGAGGTTTGTTTAGTCATTTTATGTATAAATTATTATATTAATGGTAACTAAACACAGGGACGGATCCATATGTATGAGTTGGGGTGTCACGGCAACCGGTAACCTCGATAAGAACTTCGTATTTATACGTATATATTTATAACAAATCATTATATATTTAACTTGCCACCCATTAAACACAATAGTAGATGGTGCAACTGGCAAATGGTATAACGTGAAACTTTCCTATCAAGGGTTCAAACCCCACTAACAACATTATTTTTAAAGCTTCAACTCTTCCTTTTTTTTTTCCTTTTCTTTTTTGGTCTTTTTCATTAATGTGTGGAGGGACTTCAATTTTTCTTTTTTAACCCTATTAGTTCTTCTTAATTTGCTAACACTTATTAATCCAATTATTTATTTATTTATTCTTTCACCAAGTATTAATCTCTAATTGATACAAGTATGGTGTGTGCACTCTATACTAACTATTAATCAGTGTTAAATATTACACGCTACGTAAATATTATTAAAAATATAATTAAATAATATTAAATTTTGAAAACATAAGTTTTAAAAATAATGAATATGATTATGTTAGAACTTTTGAATTTAAAGGTTCTTTCAATCTTTTAATGACATTTACTTTAAGTAAAGATAATTGGGTTTAAAGCTACAACTTCTTGTTTTTTTTCTCAACTATATAGTATTAGATGATTATACAAGCTCAAATTTTTAACATAATAAATCTCTTATTTTATCAAAGTTTTAGAGAATAAAGTCTCTTAATTTTTTCTTTTTTTTTTAAAAAAAAGATGAAGCACTTATGTATATATCTCTAATATCAAAATATCTAACTTTTTTTTTTTATTAAATATGCATATTTAATTGATTTATTTATAACTCAAAATTAAAGGAACCGGCCCACTTATCCTATTTAGATGATATTACACCTGTAACCGCTAAATCCTGGATCTGCCTCTGACTAAACATATGTGGCATCTATTCAAGAGCCACTGCATGACTGTGGAAATGAACTTTTACTATTTTGCCACCAAAAAGTTGTGGAATAATCTGCTGCTTTGGACTATTACAATTTCCTCAGTGTCATTTTATTTAATATTTTTTAATTTATTCTAAAAAGAATATATTTTATTATAATTAAATAATTTAATTTCAAAATTTATTTTTGTATTAATGAAATGATTTACAATCATATAAATTGTTTTTAATTATTTCACATCATAAATTTTAAAAGCCTTTTTTTAACACCGTGTCAAATTGGGACAGGAAAAATAGTATTTGTGTAAATGATTCTCGATACTCTATTTGTGCCACATAAGTTGGGACAGAAGAAATAATATATATTATTTAAAAATTATGTGAAAAGTACTATAAATTACAATAATTAACAATTTAAAATATTTAAAAGTTATGTAAAAAATTAGTTAGAATAAAGCAAGTAACACATACTTTTAAAAATTACAAAAAAAGTAGTACGAATCTGTCACGCCCCGGGAGGGTACTCTTGGCGTGGCCGACACTCAGAGACTATTGCTAGCCCCCAAGTGAACCACTCGATCTCATCACATTCGTTCAATCACATGCTAATAGTGGAAGACATCAATGATAAAGAATACTCAAGGAACAACAATGGAAATATAGGAATCGAAGGCCAAAGGCCAAACAATCTATCCATCAACTAAGCAAGACTAGTGCGAAAGAAACTAGCCAAACATAACTCGACAATCTAGTCTATGAAGCCTCTAAACATCTGACTAAGTTGTGCTAATGACAGGTCCATGGCTACCTCAAAAAAATAAAATAAAAAGTCTAAACTCAAAGCTAAAAGATAAAATATGTTATCCTCTAAAAGTAGGGGAGGACTCACCAATCAACTGAATGTAATAGGTCCTCAAAAATACACTTGTTGATGACTGCCAGTAACTATTTCTGCATCATGAAAGGATGCATCCCTAAATGGGTGTCAGTACGTGGAATGTACTAGTATATAAGATGGCAGAATGAAACATGTAAAGACAGAATAACATCAACTTAAATAGCTCAACTCAAGAAGTAAGGAACTCAGTCATCAAGTTAAAAATCTAAGGTAAGAATGAAGTTTAGACAATGACCACTCATATACTATCTCATCCCATCCACTCATAGTACTATCAAGACCTATTTGGGAGTTTCTCTAACCGACAACCATCACCTATGAGTCGGTGATGATACAACAAAGCGATGTCGTTGCCACATCCATCTAATACCTTGTCAGGGTAAAAGACATCCCATTAGTGGATCCATAATAGTAACATCAAGTCCTCTTTTTGGGACATTTGGGAAATATCTGATTTTATGGTTCAATCCTCTCCTACGCTGGTCACGTAGTTATTGAGTTCGAGTTGGACTTACTCTTACTCAATTCGGTGCTCAATACTCCTCCCAAGACTCATTATGCTCATAAGACATCAACCCTAAGGTTAGCTCATTCATCTAGACTCATTGGACATTTATCAACTCAATTCATTCACATCTACCATCAACTCTTTGATTACATTCTTTTAAAGTTCATCTCTCAACTCGTAAGGACTCTATCATGTATCATTCTACTCATATCATTCAGGAAAATAAAAGTAGAGTTACAACATTTAGGGACTTCATAGTCTCAATTTTATACTCATACATACACTTTTAAGTAAAATAGGTAAAGATAACAAGAATTCATGCTAGGGTTCATGCAGATAAGTAAAATCACCTAATTCAAGCATTTTAATCCATAAAAACAGCAGTTCATGCAAAATTTTATAGAATTACATTCAAATTTAAGAAAAACTTTCAAAAAAGCCATCTTTGGGAAACTCAATTTCTTCATAACTACATCAATTAGGGTTATGGGGCACATAGAAGAACAAAATCCATATTTTGGTAAGCCTTACATACCTGAAAATTTGGATTTTGGAACTGCTTGGAAGAACTCTCAAGTTTATGATTCAAACTCTAGCCTTTTTCTCCCTTGAAATCTTGTTCTACGTTTGAAGAATGAGTTTTAGCGTAAAAAAAATCAACTGATATGTTTAGGGATTTATTTAGGTATAAAAATGTCAAGTATAGGCTTTAAAAGGGTAGGAAAAGATCAAAATAACACCTTAGAAAAAGCTGTCAAAAGTCATCCGCGGGCCACTTTTACGGCTCGTGGAACATTCCACGACTCGTGGAACACTTCCGTAAACTTTTGAGCACGTTCTTGAGGTTACTGGAACTTTTCAGAGACCAATCCACAATCCATAGAAGGCTTTACGACCCATAGATGGATTTGTGAAGTCTAGGGCTAAAAATTAATTTTCTAGACTTTTCCACAAAACCTAACTTTACGGGTCGTACTTCAATCCACGACCCGTATATGGTTTCATGGAATTATCCTGCTCTGGCGGTGTTTAGTAAAACGACCATAGCTTTTGACTCCAAACTCAAAATGAAGTGAAACCAGTTGCGTTGGAAATCTAATTTTAAGAGATTTCATTAGGTAGGTCATGAGACACCTAATTCTTTGTGTGCCAAGAGTTATGATCGTTTAAAGTTTACTCTTGCATAATCCAACACTAGAAACTCAATTTATTGGAAAGTGTTTTGAACTCGTCTAAGTGTTAGAAGTCTCTTATGACCCTAATACACACTCCACATGTAAGAATGAGTCTTGAAACACAGGTACATGTAAGAATAAAGTTATGGGGTGTCACAGAATCATAGTAGTCAACAATTTTAATTATCTAAAAAATATAAAAAAAATTTATTGTTCTAAATTTTATTTGTGTCACATAAATCAAACAAAAAAATAACAATAAATATCGGGCTCGTGCTAGCATGAGCTTGTGTATCTAGTTAATATAATAGGAGTATTTACATAAATAATACATTATATATCAAATATTACCCTTTTTTTAAGATATTTTTTTAATTATGATCTATAACATATTTTACCAATAAATTACCCTATCATTCTCTTTCTTTCTCTTCTTCTAACTTTCTTTTTCCTTCTCTTTCTCTTTCTTCTTTTTTCTTTTTTCTTTTCTGTGGCCTTTTTTTTAATTCCCTTTTCTCTCTCTTTCTCCCTCCTCATTCAACTCATCATCTTTAATAGTATACATTGTTATGAATTTTATTATTATTATTTCAATAAATATAATACATTTTATAGTAATATAAAATTAATTAAATTATATGAAATATTTAAAAGTCACACATAATACTTACAATATGTATTATTTACTGAATTTAAAACGTATCATAATTATTTTTTTATTATTTTCTCTTATTATTGATGTTAAAATAATTATTATATTAAAAATATATTACTTATATTCTACACGTGTATTAAAAATGTTTATAATACATATAAAGTATCGAATTCAAAATGTATTACAATTGTAGTTTTTATTTATTTATTTTTATTACTTGTGTCAAAAAAAATTATATCTGAATTTCAAATATTTAAACACTATTTAAATTAGTTTATATGTTAATATATTAAAATTGTGTCAGTGCATTATATATGTATTTACATAAAATAAATCTTCTAGTTTAAAGAATAGTAAGAACATCAGTTGCATAATATTTCATCTAAAATTAAATTTTAATTAAAATAATTAATTAATTTTTTTTTAAAGAAAGAGAGAGAGCACAAGAAAGAGTAAAAAGACAAATGAAAGAGAAAAAAATTATTTTTCTCTTTCCTTTGTTTTTTTCTTTTTCTTTTTCTCCTTCTCTTTGCTATTTTTGATATCAAAAATATAATTATATTTGGTAAGAGTTAAAATTATGCTAAACCTCATAATCTAGGTTAAATAATATATTATTTATGTAAATGAGCCAATATAATATAGATGGATAAATTACTAGTACACATATGCTCTACCAAGCAACCCTAATTGATTCTAGGAAAGAAAAAAAAAGGCGGAATGACCTGACGAGCCCTTATACTTGGTTCCGTTTGTCAAATAGGTCCTTATACTCAGGATTTTTCCAAGAGAATCCTCATACCCACTCAAACCCAATATTTTAAACACTTTTTTTGACATGAGAATGGTGCGTGACTTACAAATGACTACACGTAATTTTTTACGTCATTTAAAAATTTCACCTAGGAAATGACATGTTATAACATATTTCCACATAGCAAGATAAACATTTCTTCTCTCTTCCAAAACTTTCTTTCCCTTTTTCAGCCAAACACTTGTACTCCTCTTTACTGTCGATTTTTCATATTGAACTTGTGTTTGATTTTTGGAAAAGTTTTGAGTTCGCATTTCAGTCTAAATATGTAAGTTTGTCAACTTATATATGCAGGGTTCTCTTGGTTGATATTTTATTGTTAGAGTTTAGATATTTAGCAAGCTGTTGTCTTTTTTTGAAAGAGTTTGCTTTGTTGCATATCTAATATCAACGTAATGGCAATTTGTAGAGGTGTTATGCATTCAATGGTATTTGTCGTGAATATGTTGAGATTCTAGGATTTTTTCATAAAATCATCTTGCGAATAAATTATTTTTGTCAATTGCGTTGGATTTTGTTCTTGTTATCAAATTGGATTATTATACAACTTTTTGTTGTATTTCGTACACAATTACTTAAAAACTAGATTTTTTGTTGTATTTCATAAATAATTACTTAAAAGTTAGGACTTTTTGTTTAAACTTAAAAATTAGAACTTTTTGTTGTATTCGGTCAAGAATTAGTCAAAAATCAATAATGTGAAAGTATTCTTGTGACTTTGCAGGCATGGTAACAATATGGCTTCAACAATTATAACACTTCAAATACATTATGGAGGCTATTTTTCATCAAATCCTCGACTCAGGTATGCTAAAATTAGTGATCCTGAAAAAATAGATGTAGATGTAGATGAGCTCCATATCAAGTTGTTTCATAAATTAGCTACTGAATTGGGACTTGAAAAAGTTGAAACATTTGAATACAAAGTTAATAAAAGAGGTCGTTTTCACATGTTAAATAATGATAAGGATGTGTTAAGATTTATTAATAGTTTGAAAGGTGGGGACTTTGTTGATATTTATGTGGTACATCAAATTAGTACACCATTAATTGTTCAGGATAAAAATGAGGTGAAATTGGCCACATTGTTAACTTCCAAAAAACGGTCAGCTCTCCCTACCTGTTGTTAATGATAAGACTGATTTGTCTTCTCCTCAATCATCTGATGAAAATGATATGGTTGATGTGTCTTCTTCTCAACCACCTGATCAACGTGATAGGGCTGATGTGTCTTCTCCTCCTCCACCTCATTAAAATGATAAGATTGATGTGTCTTCTCCTCAGCCACCTGATCAAAATGATCCGCTAGCTGATGTGTATTCTCCTAAGCCACCTCATCAAAATGATCCACCAGTTAATGTTTCTTCTCTTCCTCTACTTCATCAAAATGATATGGCTGATGTGTCTTCTCCTCAGTCACCTGATCAAATTGATCCGCCAACTGATGTGTCTTCTCCTCAACCACATGATCAAAATGATAGGGGTGATGTATCTTTCCATCAATCATCTGATGAAGCTGCTGATGTGAATATAAATGAACAACAACAATCTAGGGCAGACAAAGAAAAAAATCAGGAGAGTGCTAAGGACTTAAATGAAGGTAAAGCTAATGACTTTTCTTCTTACCATCTTCAAACTTCTGATGGAAGTGATGTACATGTAGATGGTATACAATCTGATTCTGAATCACTCTATGATGTTGATGAGAACATTGATGATTTAAGTAACTTGGATGAGGAGTTTGTTGAAGCTATAAAGTCAAATATTAAAAAAAAGATAATAAAGATAAGGTTGTTAGAGTAAATGTAGAGGAGATACCCTCTGGTCCTATAGGTATAGATGTTGATTTTGAGGATATTAATAAGAATAAGAGGGGAAGATATGAAGAAAAATTGGGTGGGGATGAACTGTATTTTGATAGCTCAGATCCTGACAGTGAATTTAGTGAAGATGAAATGGTACCTGTTGAATCTGATGAGGTTGTAATTTCTCTTTTTTTTTATTTGCTATAACAACTACTACGTTATACTAATTGTTCTCTTTCTTTTTCAATTATTTTTAATAGAGTCTTCACATAGCACTTACTGATTTATTTCCAAATGCTGAGTATAGATGATGTGCCAGACATATCTGGGCCAATTGGAAGAAGAAATGGAGTGGTGAAGAAAGAAAAAGAAAATTCTGGCAAGTTGCCAAGACTCCATTTGAAGTTCATTCACAAGATAAACTAGATGAAATGAGTCTTTTGGGAAAAGGCATAGTGGAATCTTTGTTAAAGTACAACAAAGAGGCATGGTATAGGGCATTCTTCAAGGAACATAGCAAGTGTAACATAGTTGAGAATAATATGTGTGAGACATTCAATAGTTGGATCTTGGCAGCTAGATTCAAATCAATCATTATTATGTTAGAAGAAATTAGAGTCAAAGTCATGGAAAGAATGACTCAAACAAGAGAGTTTTCTGAAAAATGGGTAACTAATGTGTCACCTATGGCTATGGAAGTTCTTAGAGAAAATGTTGAACATGCAACTAGTTATGAGGTTAAATTTAATGGAGATATTGGCTATGAGATTTTGGATTCACCATATAAGCATATTGTTAATCTAAAAAAGAAGGTGTGTAGTTGTAGGTCATGGAAACTAGAGAAAATTTCTTGTGCACATGCAATTACTGTAATGCATTACAAAAATTTGGATGTTGAGTCATTTGTTGACCTATGGTACAAGAAGGAGACATATCTGAAAGCCTGTAATAAGTTCATTCACCCTATGACAAACATGTAGATATGACCAAAGAGTACAAAACCAACCATTGAGCCACCTGATATCACTATTATGCCAGGAAGACCAAGAAAAAATAGGAGAAAAGATAAGGATGAGCCTACTAAAAAGAAGTTTGAAAAAGCTACAAGAAAAGAGAGAAAAATAAAATGTTCTTTGTGTAAGAATTTTGGGCATAATAAGAAAGGATGTCCAATGATTGTAAGTTTTTCTTTTATTTCTTCAACATTATTGATGAAATATTATTTTGCCAATGCTTCTAAATTCAGTTTTGAATATTGTGTATGCAGAAAAATGACTCCACAACTGAAACTTCAATTGCAGGAACTGCTGGTTCAGCTGCTGAAATGCATACCACTACTTCAGCAACTTCTACAAGTGTAACTGTTGGTGTTGAAGTGCCCATTACTACTTCAACAACTACTGAAAGTGCAATAACTACAAATGACTGTACTGCAAATGTTAAAAGTATTTCTCAACCAATAAGTCAAATTAGTAGTCAACAATCTATTACTGGTGCTGGTGGCCTAAAGAGGAAGAGTAACACAGATAAAAGAGGTAGGGCAAATACTGGATATAAAAGTTCAAGAGCATTTGATTTTGATGTGCTACTTGGAGAAAATGGCAATGTGATAGAGAGGGTAAGTATTATCATTTAAGGACTTTTATTTGATAGTATTAATTGATAGTATTATTGTCTTTAACTGATAATATTATTGTCTTTTATCAGTTTGAAGCTGTTGATCGAGTATACATAATCCTGCATTAAGAAGTTAAGTACCTACCAATATTGACCTTGACTACAAATCGAATTGACTAAGGTGAAGGGTGGAGCTACAATTACTCAAAGAGAGATGCGAGTTAACTCTTCTACAAGCACTCATGCCACTACAAGCACCTAATCTGAAACAACTAATGCCACACCAAGCACTCAGTCCACATCAAGCACTCAAGACACATAATTTTTGTGTATTGATTTTAACTTGATTTTGTGTAGCTTGATTTTAGCTAAATTTTCATCTATTGTGTTAACTTGCCATGACAAATAAGTTATTTTTGTCTCATAAATTTTTGGGTTGATCACAATAATTATAAGCCTTACACTGAATATTTTCATTACATTATATTTCATCATCATAATACTCACATAAACAATTTGTCACAATGCCATCTTTAATACAAAAATAGAAACCAAATGACAATAATCGTGAAATAACATTAATATCAATAGGGGGAATGCTTGATCTCCCCTGTCTTCCATGCCTTTCATGCCTTCTTTGCCTTCCATGCCTTCCATGATCAACATTTGCTGATGGGTTATTCATGTAGTATTGTTCTTAATATATAGGATGAACTTGGTATGTATGATCAACTAAGTCAGCCCATAAAAAAAAAAATTCATATTCATTACCATTTGCATATCTTTGACAACCCCAAAACATTCTTTCATGATTGGTTGATGTCTTTGACATCTTAACTTCAGCTTGAAGTCCACAATGGCAAAAATGAGCTGTCATTGCGAAGAATAAGAAACTTTAATGAATAAAAAAAGAAAATTTCGAGTACAAAATTAACGGGCCTCAATGACTATGATCAACAAAAAGAAATTTCAAGAGAAGAAATTTGGAGAGAGAAACGAGAGAAAATTGAAGAATTTTGAGAAGAAGAAGTGCACTAATGATATTTGGTAATTTGGGGAAAAAGATGACTGTTATAACCCTGCAAAAATGATCGTTAAGGACTTTTTTGAAGCCCTTCACGCTACTAAAGTGAGTATATCACACTCATTTGACCTGCCTTTGTCACATTACTAGGTCAAAAAAAAGTATTTAAAATGCTGAATTTATGTGGACACAAAAATTCTCTTGGCAAAGTCCTAAATATAAAAGTCTATGTGATAAACAAAATCAAATATAAGAGTTTAACATGTCAAAAAAAAAAACATAAGCGTCATACAAAACACTAGCTTAAATCTTATCGTGTACTGAAAACGACATACAAGACAAACCGACCCGATAGAGCCGTGTTGAGCATGCTTTCCTAGAGACACCGATTTCGTAGCAGCTTCTTTTCTTTTTTTTTCCTGCCAACTTCAACATACTTCACTAACAACTGGAGTACTACTTTATTAGTGAAGCATGGCTGCTGCAACGGCATCGACTAGCTTTCGTATTCGCTGGAGCTTCCACTATGACGGCAACGTGCAAAACTCGCTGCCAAAACGGATTAAAGCTTTTCCATCGCGGAGCATAATCATAGCTTCCTTGAAAGCTCGACGCCCTCAGAACGTCCCTGGAGAGTTCTTCGTCGGTAATGTTCACTTCCAAGTTCATATACGCGCGCCATAGACGAAGCAATTTTCAGGCCCCGCTCTTCCCCCCTTGGGTGTAGTTCTACAAATTTATTTGCGCTGACCCGTGAAGAATGATCACATGCCTATTTTCTAATTTATTTGCACTGACCCGTGAAGAATGGCTCGGTGTCTCAATGATTACATGCTTATTTTCTTTCTGCGATATTCCTCCCGCTTTCACAGGGTACAAAGTTGGCTGGCAGATGAGAATGATCCTCACTCATTTTTTCTAGCTAGGACGCTTGGAAGTTGATCAATTTTTTTTTTGGTTTTGGGGGGGGTGGGGTGCGAGGGGGCTTCTCTTAAAGCCCAACTTACAGATTATCTGTACTTCATTTTTTCCGTTTCTTCATTTCCATAAACTCTTTCTCAACTGCATGTAGGTTGAGCTATTCATTAGTCATCATTGGGTAATAATTAGTGAAATATGAAATCCAATTAAGGGATATAATCATGATACTTGCTTGCCTTTACCAATGATTCAGTACGAAATGAGATGACTCCAGATGTACTTCTTGAACTATATAAGACTACAATTTAATGTTTTTAATGATGTGAAGTTCAATTATGTTGTTATTTGATTAAATCATTAAGCAGCTATGTTATCTTTGCAGATCATACATGCATAGATTGTGATACTTGTCGATGGATGGCTCCGGTAACTATCAATACTTCATATACACTAGAATAGCATCATTCCCACTATGGTTCCCACATTTTCTTATCAGTTACATGTAATAAACCATGATACATGTAAACGATTGATCCACTTTGCGTGGGACTTGCATTGATTATAATAATGATGCGAATTACTATTCAAAATTGAGAATGTTTTTTGATTCTTGGTAGTTATCAGAAGGTAAAACCACTGTATGGTGGGAAACGGGAGTTACCCTTATCTCTTGTTTAATCATTTTGTCTACTCTTAGTGGTGAAATGAGTCGGGCGTTATCGCCCATTTGTCTGAACAATACTAGGCGGCGGGAAGGATTCTGCAGTTAGTGGGTGTCTGAATTGGCTTACTTTTGGCTTTCAAGCTCTTTTTTAGTTTTGAAAGTGTTTGGGTAAACTTGAAAAGTGCTTAAAAAGCTCTTTTTAGGCTGAAAAAGTACCCAAAAAAGGGCCAAAAGTTGGGTGTTCCCAACTTATGGCTTTTAGCTTTTAACTTAGAAGCCACTTTAAAAAAACCAATTCAAACACCCTGTGTAAACTTGGTGGTATGGATATTAGTTCAGGTAGAAGAAAGCTTTATATTAGCTGTAATGCTTAAATAGTTGATGAAGAATCTACAAGAGCGAACATACTAGCACAGTAGAAGGATTGACAATAGTTTTCAAAACTCTTACCAGAATTTAGGTGGTTAATGAAAAGGAAAATGTAGGTAATTTATCCAACGATAAACAACTTGAAGTGCGGAGATTAAAGGAATGCCCATAAATATGTTAATTGCACCAATACTTGGAATAGAAATTATGTGTTAATGTTTAAGGAGAGGGACAACAACATCAAAGTTCTTTCATCCAATGACGAATGCCTAAAGGATATACAGTTTTAACTTTTAAGTGACGAAATACATAAAAATGGGAAAAAAGACAGAAAATGTTGAAAAATTGAGTGTGTATGTCCCCTCCGATGCTGTTGGATTTTTACAAGAAAAATTTGAGGGAAAGATATAATTAGGATAGCATTATTTTTTGGGGAATCAGTCCGGTGAGAAGAATGAACTGTAAAGACCTTTCTGATAAGATGAGGTTGAGTAAGTAGTGAAGAACTGTTTCGGAGATAAAGACTCCCGGACCAAATGGTTTTACTCTTGCTGTACCCATATGTGTAGTTGGCTAAAATAAAATGCCTGGTGTAATTTTTCTACAACATATTGTCCACCACCTTGGTCTAGCATTAATAAATTCTTCATATTTATGTACTTGTATATGTGTTCAGTGGTGTGTCAGATAGTGTTGTCAAAGGCATGCTAAAGTCTTGAAGAGAGGCTCGAAACATGTTGAGCGCTTCACCTCGCTTAATGTGCACTTTGGTGACGTTATCAAGGCTCTAAGAAATACTCTTCGTTGCCAATGATTATTTCTTGAAGAGGCAATGCCGAACAATTAATATTTCACTTTTATTGTTATTTTTTCAATTTCCTTGTTCATATATTCGTTATCCATGCTTATAATTGTTATCTTGGACTGAACATATATGGTTGTATTTTTACTCCATTTCTGCTTTTTTTCATTAAAGTCCACGCTTTGTTTGCTCTTAAAACCCCAACGGATCTTAGAGATTTTTTGTGCTTTTCACGTTTGATAACACTGGTGTTAGATCACAAGGACTTCTATTTCTGTTCTAATATATTCAAGTTTCAAGCCTTTGGATGTCTTTGCCATGCTACAATTATTGAAGGACAACAAATATGAATTCTAAGAAATAGGTTACAATCAAAACAAATCTATAAATACATAGACTTGTTGAAGGCACTCAGTTCTACTTTCGCAGTGGTCCCCTCTATTTGCACAGATGAAAACCTAATTTTGGGGGTGACAATTGCTCTATTTCTTGTACTTTTTAGGAGAACTTTACAAGAGCTGGTGATATGTCAGCAGTCTTTAAACAGCCCAGCTGTGAAGAAGAACGACTGAGAGCACTTCAGGTGCTCTATTTTAGTTTTAGTTTTTTTTTTTCCATCTATCGTCTGGATTGGAAACATTGCTATTGATTATCTATTTCAAAATGGTTAAACAATAATCATTGTGGCAAAAGAACTTTAGAACAGAAAAGACACTTCTTGAAAGTATGCATAGCAGTTCTAAAATTCTATGTTAATTTGCATTTAGCTTAGACAACTTTTTCTGATGCTCCTATCTTATTATTAGTTCCAGATACTTTATTGTTTCTCTGACTCTGTATTTGGATTGATGATGTTGCAAGGCCTTACTGTCATGTCCAACATGTTCAATCCATACAGACAAGCCTCCTCATGATATTTTAGAAGTTCAGAAGACTTTTCCAATTCCAATAGATGAGCATACATTGCCGGTATATTCAGTCTCCTTTTGAAGTTTTCTCTTTTGTTTATTCTCACTAAAGCATCTGATATTTGATTCAGACAACCTGTAGATTCGTGAATACTGTCCACAGAAAATTTAATTAGACAATCTGTAGATTCGTGCATACTGCTGTGTTCGTCGTCATCATCATCATATTTACATAAATGTAAATGCGACCCACTTGTAGGCTGGATTTTCTATGATGTATGTTCTCATTTTACTAGTCAATAGCTTTCTGAATTTGCAGATTAAGTTGCTAATGTGGCATCATGTAACACCACACAATGTGTGAAAACTTGCTTTTGGCAATCCTAATCATAAAAGAGGTCCTTATTTCTTTCAAGGCCGTGGAAACTCACAGTCAGGATACCAGCACATGATTGAAATAAACTTGGGGACAATCTTTTTATCGTCTCTATAGGAAGGAAAAGAAGAAAAATGATGTGGTTTTAATATTTTTGCATGATGTTCTATTAATTGCAGACGTTAATGCTCAATGCTCTTTATGTAGTAGAAATATTTGCTTCATAATCGTGGCATGTCCCATTGTTCTACTCATTACAGTATTATTTCCTCATAATTGTGGGATGTCCTACTGTTCTACTCCCTAAATTCTGAAATGCTATTTTTGTGAGATTTATTATGCATCACTCCCTTCTGAGTATGCTAGGATAGTGGTTTTTGACAAGGAATGATTTATGAACTTATATGCTAAACAAGGTCATTCATAGGAAGAAATGGAGATAATAGAGGTAAAATCAGATACTAGTGATGAATCCTTCTAATAAAAGCATAATCTGTTCACTTGGTTTAATTTTGCAGCCGATGGAACTCTTGGAAGTTCTGTTAGCTATATAATATTGTTAGTACTTGCACATTTTAGCAGTTCTTCAAATATTTTTGTTTCAAAAGAAGTGTTTTACATGACTAGCTTCTTGCGTGGAGATGACTGTACATGTGGTGAAAAAATTGATACAGTATTCTCTATAAGTTCATTGATACAGCATTCTCTATAAGTTCCTTTTTTAATTGTATCATTAGTCTCCTAATATTTTTATGGAAAAAAAAAACATTTAGCATTATTGACTGATAAAATTCATAGGTTATCTTATGCCATGTCTTTTTTTCTATTTGGCACCTACAGAAGTATAGAACAGTGCAACATCACCAATTTCCTGAGATATGTGTCTGCTTTGTTTAAGAGTCTTCTACAACTTTCAGGGTGTTTACCACTGTGGTTATCATTCTGACAAATCATTTGGAGCAGCTTCTTATTTGATCGTTCATGCTGAAGGAAATATTCTTGTTGACAGGTATTTCAGTATTTCATACTTCGTCACAGCCTTTTGATTTTACAATAAAAAAATACACAAGGGGCAACTGACGAGAACTAATTTAGTAAATAGGGATGTTACTATTACTCAGAAACAATATAAGGGATGCTGGGAGCTAGATATCTAGAATTTTCAAACTTGGATGCATATCAATTCAGTACTGACATAAGTAACCATTTGCAGTCCAAGGTACACAACTAAACTGGAAAATAATCTTAAAATGTTAGGTGGAGCTCGTTACATGTTCCTCACGCACAGGTATGGTAATATCATTTTGCATCCTGTTCATCTCTAACATGCACTAATTATTATTTTGATTACCAGTGACGATGTCGCAGATCATGAGAAATGGTCAAATCATTTAGGCTGTGAGCGGATCCTTCATTCACTGGAGGTAATATATTCCATTTGTTGACTTTATTGTGTGACTGATCATCTAAGAGATCATTATAGAACTTGTTCTTCTAGGAGGCAGAATATAGGGCAGCTGCTGTGCTGTTTCCAAAACTAATTGGCTCACCCATCTTTTTCCGGAGCTTCAGTTCTCTCCAATTGCCGTTCCAAAAGTTCTCTATCAAAATGTTAGCAACACTTATATTTGTGCCAATCTTGTTTTCCATAGCAACATGCTTGCCACATGAAGCATTTGGCTATTAACTTCCACTTTGTCCGTTAGTAGGTTGACCACAAAGAACTTGAAGTTTCCCTTTTACATGCTGCTAATCGAGTTACGATAGCCTCTTCTGGTTGCAGTTCTCAATAAACATTTTTCCAAGTTGGGTGTAGTAGGACGCCAATGTGGTGGCCTAATAGCGGCTAGCAAATTTCCTTTAAGTTTAGGACTTTTTTGTTATTCTAGTTTTTGATATTTATTTGTGATATGTCTGTAGACATTGAAATTTTGTAGGATTTCACAAAATTAGTTCTATTTCAGTGAGGGTTTCTTGGAGGCTACTCTACCCTAAATCCTAATTCATGCCTATATAATGGTATTATGTTCCCTTGAAAATGGGTATTCCTAAAGAGATCAAAATCTCAAATATCCCATAAATTCTGGAGATATTCATTATGAGATCAAAATATGGCTCAAGGAGGTCAAAATCATCCTACGTTCGAGAAATACGCCACTAACTGTCGTCGAATCATGGAGAAATCCTTGAGAGAAGAATCAAGGGAGAAACAAATTTGTATCCATGTTGTTTATGAATGAAATTATGTTTCTTCATATTTTATTGATGATTGCAATTTATTTTCCATCACTTTAAAATTTGTTGCAAACAAACTGACACGCCCAGTAGGACCAAATCTGCCCTTCATCTCTTCCCTCACAAATCAAATCTACAAATCTGAAGTCAGCAAAGGCGAAAAACATGAGTACTTCAAGCCTCGTCTTTGGGTTTCATCTACACTCCGACAAGTCTTGAAGCAGGGGACATTTGTAGATATTGAAATTTTGTAGGACTTTACAAAATTAGTCCTATTTCTGTGAAGGTTTCTTAGAGGCTACTCTATGCTAAACTCTAATTCATGCCTATATAAAAATATTATATTCCCTTGAAAAAGCATCTCAAATATCTCACAAATTCATGGGATATTCATAAAGAGATCAAAATCTCGAATATCCCCCAAATTCTTGGGTATTCTTAAAGAGATCAAAATCTCAGATATCTCATAAATTCATGGGATATTCGTAAAGAGATCAAAGTATACCAGACTCTTCTTGATAATCAAATACTTCAAGAAGATCCATACAAATCCTTTCATGGAGATCAAATCCAAATCATCTTAGTTCGAGAAATACACCACTAACGGTCCTCGAATCACGAAGAAATCTTTGGAGTGAAGCATCAAGGGAGGAATAGATTTGTATCCACATTGTTTATGAATACAATTATGTTTCTTCATATTTTATTTGTGATTGCGATTTATTTTCTATCACTTTAAAATTTGTTGCAAACAAATTGGCACGCCCAGTGGGACCAAATCTGCCCATCATCTCTTCTCTCATAAACAAATCTATAAATATGAAGCTGTAAAGGTGAAAAACATGAGTACTTCAATAGTCGTCTTTGAGTTTCATCAAGTCTACACTCCGACAAGTCTTGAAGCAGGGGACATTGAAATTTTGTAGGACTTTACAAAATTAGTCCTATTTCAGTGAGGGTTTCTTGGAGGCTACTCTACCCTAAACCCTAATTCATGCCTATATAAAAGTATTATATTCTCTTGAAAAGGCATCTCAAATATCCCATACATTCTGGATATTCCTAAAGAGATCAAAATCTCAAATATCCCATAAATTTTGGGGATATTCATTAAGAGATCAAAATATGACTCAAGAAGGTCAAAATCATTCTACGTTCGAGAAATACGCTACTAATGGTCCTCGAATCATGGAGAAATCCTTGAGAGAAGAATTAAGGGAGAAACAAATTTGTACCCACATTGTTTATAAATAAAATTATATTTCTTCATCAACATATACAAGGAGGATAATGCGGGCTGTTGATTGTTGGTAGAAGACCGAGTGATCACATTTGCTTATTGTCATCCCAAAATCCTGTACTACCTCATTGACCTTGTCAAACCAAGCATGTGGACTCTGTTTCAAGCCATACAATGACTTTCAAATGACAAACTTCTCCATACTACCCTTGAGTAACAAAATTGGGTGGTTGCTCCATGTATACTACTTCTTGAAGATCACTATGAAGGAATGCATTCTTAATATCCAACTGATATAAAGGCCAATTCTCAGAAGCAGCTAGTGAAATGAATAAGCAAACAAAATTTCGGCAATCGAGGAGAATGTGTTTGACTAATTAGGATATCCTTTAGCTACAAGTCTGGCCTTATGTCTTTCTATAGATCCATCTCGGATTAGCTTTAACGGTGAAGATCCACTTACATCCCACCGATTTTTTTCCATTAGGTAAATCTACCAAATCCCACATGTGATTTTACTCCGAGGCATATATTTCATCAAGCATTGCATCAAACCATTTAGGATGATTCAAAGCCTCATTCACTATTTTTGGTGCAGAGATAGAGTCTAGAAGCAATCAAAGATCTAGACGCAAAGGATAAGTGGCCATAGGACACAAAGTTAGCAATGGAATATGTGAATTTGCAACTATGCGTACCTTTGCGAAGAGCAATAGGGAGGTCAAGATCTTCCGACGGAGCAAACGAATATGATGACAAAGGGACTAGTGCAGGACATGTATCATTAGACTCTCAGTAAACTTGAACAATTGGAGGTCTTGCTATCACAAATAGAGCAGGAGCTGACAATACAATAGTCGATTAGTCTTCTACAACACGGGTGACTTGATAAACTAACCAGTTATCTTCTCTCCCTAACTTGAAGAAATAGGAGGTGCATAGAACCGGTGTTGTCTCTGCAAATACAACATCAGTTGACACCAAATATTTTCCAAGTTTAGTAGAATAACATCGATATCCCTTTTGAAGGTGAGAATAGCCTAGATGAACACACTTTAATGCCTTGGTCCAACGTTGTAACACATGGTCGAACATCTCGAACATATCATGTGCTTCCAAACACCTTCGATTCTACCAGAAATAGTGACTTGTTTGGAAAAATAACACTGTAAGGCATATTACCAGCAAGCACAGTAGATGACATGCGATGAATAAGAAAACAAATTGCAGAAACTGCATCTGTCTAAAATTGTTTCGGAACCTTCATTTGAAACAAAAGTGCTCGAGCTGTCTCAAGTAGATGTCTATTTTTTCTCTTAGCCACTCTATTTTGAGAGGGTGTATAACACATGAAGATTGATAGAGGAGACCGTGTTATCTCATATATGACTGAAATAAGTTTGACATATATTCTTTAACATTATCACTCCTTAGAATATGTACTGAAACATAGAATTGAGTTTTGAATTCAACCAAGAAAGCACAAAAATGTGTAAACACTTTCGATCAATTCTTCATAAAATAAATTCAAGTCATCTGAGAGAAATCATCCACAAAAATGAAAATACTTATGCGTAGTTTTGGAAGTAATAGGACACGGTCCCCAAACTCAGAATGAACTAACTCAAAAGTTGACTCAACTCGTTTATTAACCCTTGGACTTAATGAGTTGCGAAGATGTTTTGCAAATCGACATGATTAACATTCCAATGAAGAAATATTCTGAAATGGAAGACACAACTTCTTTAACAAAGATAAATAAGGATGTCCCAATCGACAATGTGCTTCAACTGGAGACGCAACACTAGAGCAGGCAATAAATCGAGGCTCTCATTTATCAAGGATATAAAGATCGTCAGATACATGTCCTTCACCAATAACCTGATTCGTCTTAAGATCACAAAACAAACAATAATCGGGAAAGAACGAAATATAACAATTAAGATCTCTAATCACTTTGCTAACGGACATCAAATTAAATGTCAACTTTGGTAAACTCATACAGATGACAGGGTAATAGAGGAGGTTGGTTTCACATTCCCAGATCTAACACTGTTACAAATTGATCCATCAACTACAATAATGGGGAGGGCGTTTTGTGTGATTGGAAGTCGGAGAACACATTAGGATTACCTATCATGTGTTTTTTGGCATCGGAATCAAAATCACCCCTTTATTTGAAGAGGTGATAAGACATGTTTTATGTGCTTCAGTAAAGACATTAATTGAAGTGACTTCCTTAAACAATTTTTGATACCAAAAGAATTTAGCAAACCCTTCAGCCGAATCTACGACAGCTGGACAAATATTGAGGCAACAGAGACAAACAGAGACCTGAGCAGTAGCAACCAACACAACAACAGGAAAAATGAACAGGGGAAATTGAAGATGCAATTATAAAATTGTAGATATATATAGATGCCAGAGAAGACACCGAACCAATCGAAATCCTAGTCCACAAGAGAAAAAGGAATTTGAAATGGAGAAGATGATGACCAGAAAAAGAAGCATAGATTCAAGGTGACACTTGAGCAGAAATCTGGATCCGAAAGAACTACAAAAAGTCTTTTCCCTCTGCTAAAGGTGATGGAAACTGGTCACTTATGGATGGGTGACCCAAAACAGAAAATAAAATAAAACAAACGAAGCCCTAACTTGGCTCTGATACCATTGCATTCATAAGGTATGGAGAATAACTATCTATTACTCAAAGAGAACAATGGTATAAATACATGAAGAGGATAATCTAACTATGGTAACTAAATATTACAATCCCTAAAAATCAACTATACTATCTATAACACGGCCTAATAGTGCTTGGGGCGCTAACCATTTACTAAGATTTTTTCCCCCTACTTAAGGTCTATATCTCTATATCTTCATGTGAGTGCCCTTGAAAAGGACCACAATCTCGTGAACATAGTCTTTTTGATTAAATTAGCCACCACCTTGACATCATTTGTTTTGGAGAGGGACTGCCTCTACCCACTGACACATATTCCATTGTCAGTAAGTTGTATCTGCTCCCA
This sequence comes from Solanum aculeatissimum, assembly GCA_038996855.1. Classification (NCBI taxonomy): domain Eukaryota; kingdom Viridiplantae; phylum Streptophyta; class Magnoliopsida; order Solanales; family Solanaceae; genus Solanum; species Solanum aculeatissimum. The sequence continues at coordinate 25,681 of JBCEWC010000559.1, read as the reverse complement.
TATGATAGTGGGATCCACACATCAAAAAATCAACTTTCAACCTAATGTTCAATGGCATGTCATTCCTCCTAGAGACATTTCCTGTTCGCTGGATGTGCGATCTGCACTGTGGTGCCCCCCCAAAAGGAGACGATTGAAAGGACTCCAAGATTTTGCTCGCTACACTTTGCAGAATGCATCTTTGTGTAAGCTCGGTCCGGACCCTGCTTGAACAAATAAGGCTCCTCCTATATATACAAACGAGAATCATGCTGAAGCTTCTTTTTCTATTGTGTGGTAGGCTCAGGTGGGTAGACCCCACTCACTAACAGGTTCACAATATCCGCCTACCATGGTACTTCTGTAGATGGAAGAGCAAAGTTTTGCGCACCTGACTATTCTTCTCTGATTTGCCCATCTTCTGTAACATGTTCCCGATTTTCTTATCTGGATAGCTGGTTTGTGACTTGATTTTAGATGCCCGTTCAATCCTTAATCTCCACAATAAATTCTTGCAACAAGAGAATCTACTTGATAAGACTTTGCTTTGCGTCCTTCTTACTGAATGTAAAATATAGAGCCAATGGATCAATTTCCTTGTTTTTGTAACACTCCCCCTCAAGTTGGAGCATAGATATTGATCATGCCCAACTTGTTTCAAAGATATTCCATCTGAGTTCCATTCAAAGGCTTCGTGAATATATCACCCAATTGCTTCCCTGTCTTCACATAGCTTGAAGAAATTACATTCTCTTGAATCTTCTCATGGACAAAGTGACAGTCAACCTGAATATGTTTTGTCCGTTCATGATACACTGGATTTGAGGCAATATGTAGAGCAACTTGATTATCACACCAGTTTTGCTGGAAAAGAAGGATTCAAACCAACCTCAGGTAAAAGGTGTTTTATCCATAGTATTTCACATGTGGACTAAGCAATAGCTCTATACTCGGACTCTGCACTAGGTCGAGATACAACATTTTGTTTCTTACTCCTCCAAGATACTAGATTTCCACCAACAAAGTCACAACAGCTAGTAGTAGTTGATCTTCTATCAATTTTTGACTCAGCCAATCTGCACCTGCAAAACATTCGATGCGAGTATGTCTGTGGTCACTATACAATATGCCAAGGCCAGGAGCTCCTTTCAAATAACATAGAATTTGTTCTAAGGCAGCCCAATGTTTGACTGATGGTACACAAACATGAATTGACTGGCAATACTGACCGCATAGGCAATATCTGGACGAGTCACAGTAAGGTAGTTCAATTTCCCAACTAATCTTCTAGATCTTTTCGGAGCATCAAAAGGGTCAACATCATCCTTAGTAAGATGTACATTAGGATCCATTATTGTGCCACATTGTTTCGCTCCCAACTTTCGAGTTTCTACAAGTAGGTCAAGTAGGTCAAGTACGTACTTTCTTTGAGATAAGAAAATCCCATGCTTGCTTCTAGCTACTTCTACACCCAAGAAGTATTTCAACAGTCCCAAGTCTTTGGTATGAAATTTGGCATGTAAAAACTACTTGAGAGAAGAAATTCCAGTACAATCATCTCCGGTAATAATAATATCGTCAACATAAACAACTAGGAGAATAATACCAGTCACTGACTGTCTGTAGAAGACTGAGTGATCACACTTGCTCTTCTTTAACTCAAACTCTTGAACTACATCTCTAAATTTTCCAAACCATACACGAAGACTTTGCTTTAGACCATACAGAGATTTTCTCAAATGACAAACTTTTTCATACAACAGATCCAAACAGTTGCTCCATATATACCTTTTCATGGAGATCACCATGAAGGAAAGCATTCTTGATATCCAACTAACGTAAAAGCCAATGTTGAGAAGCAACCAAGGAAATGAACAGACGAATAGAGGTGAGCTTAGCTACGAGGGAGAAAGTGTCTGCATAATCTACACCATAAGTTTGAACATAGCCTTTAGCCTCAAGTCTAGCCTTAAGTCGTGCAACAGAACCATCAGGATTAACTTTGATGGTAAAGACCCATTTGCATCCTACAACTTTCTTTCCCTTGGGTAAATCTACCAAACCCCAAGTGTGATTTTCATCTAGAGCATGTATCTCTTCAAGCATTGCATCATGCCATCCAGGATTAGTCAAGGCTTCTTTCACTATTTTGGGAATAGAGATAGAGTGTAGAGAGCCAATCAAACAACTAGATATAGGAGATAAGTGATCATAGGAGACAAAATTGAGAATGGAATATATGGATTTACACTGAAGTGTACCTTTCCGAAGAGCAATAGGAAGGTCAAAATTTCCCAAAGAATCAAGTGGAGGAGGAACTAATGATAACGGAGTTGATGTAGGACAAGTATCATCAGTGCCTTGCCTCCTCGAGTAAACTTTAACAATTGGTTGTCTTGTTGGAACAGATGAAATAGATTCTGGAGGCATACTAGTTGACTGATTCTCAATAAACGAACTAGCAGATGGAAGAACATCATCATCTAATTGTTTTGTTCATGAGTAACCTGATAGACCGACCACTCATCTTCATTTACCTGACTTGTAGAAATGGGAGGTGTATAGAAGAATGGTGTAGCTTTTGAAAATATCACATCAGTTGACACTAGGTATTTGCCAAGTTCAACAGTGTAACACTGATAACCTTTTTGAAGTCGAGAATAGCCCAAGAAAACACAATTTAATGTCTTTGGATACCAATTTGGTAATAGATGGCCGAACATCTCGAACATAACATGTGCTTCCAAACACCTTAGGTTCCACCGGGAATAGTGATTTGTTTGAAAAAAGAACATCATAAGGCATACTACCTGCCAACACAGTCGACGACATGCGATTTATCAAAAAACAAGTTGTAGAGACCGCATCAACCCAAAATTGTTTCATTTGGAACGAAAGTGTCCGAGCTATCTCAATTAGATGCCTATTTTTCTTCTCAGCAACTTCATTTTGAGAAGGTGTATCAACACATGAAGACTGATGAAGAATACCATGGTTCCTCACGTAAGATCGAAATAATTCTGATATATATTCTCTAGCATTATCACTCCTTAGAATCCACACTAAGGCATTACATTGAGTTTTGACTTCAGCACAGAAGGCAGTAAAGTGAGTAAACACTTCAAATCGACTCTTCATAAAGTAAATCCAAGTCATTCGAGAAAAATCATTCACAAAAGTGAAAAAACATTTATGCCCAGTTTTAGAAACAACTAGACATGGTCCCCAAACATCTGAATGTACTAACTCAAAAGCAGACTCAACTCGCTTATTAATCCTTAGACCCACTGGGATACAATGGTGTTTTGAAAATTTACATGACTCACATTCCAATTAGGGAATATTTTGAAACTGAGGACAAAGCTTTTTCAACAGTGGTAGAGAAGGATGTCCTAATTGACAATGTGCTTCAAATGGAGACACGACACTTGAGCATGCAACAAATCGAGATTCCCATTCATCAAGAATACAGAGATCATCAAATACATGTCCTTTACCAATAACTTGATTTGTCGTAAGATCACAAAACAAGCAATGATCGGGAAAGAAAGAGATATAACAATGAAGGTCTCTAGTAACTTTACTAACAGAAATCAGATTAAAGGCCAACGTTGGTAGACTTAATACAGATGAATAGGGGAGGTAGGTTTAACGGTTCCAGATCCAACACTGTTGCAGGTTGATCCACCATCTACTGTAATCGGATAAGGTGCTTTGTGCGGTTGAAAACTAGAAAAAATATTAGGATTACCTGTCACATGATTGGTGGCACCTAAATCAATCACCCATTTGTTTGAAGAGGTGATAAGACATGTTTAATCTGACTTGGCAAAAACATTAACTGAAGTTGATTCCTTCAAGGATTCCTTATATTGAGAAAATTTAGCAAACTCCTCAACCGAAATCAAAATCATTTTGTTAGAAAATGGAGAAGGAGCAGCAACAACCTCTCCTTGACCGGTCTGTTTTTTTTTTCCAAGTAAACTGCTCACTTTATCAAAACAAAGTGATGTTGAAACCAATTGAATATCCCAAGTAGGCTATATCTGAAAGTCTCACTATACCCAAATAAGCAGACAACAGATAACCTCCAAAACTATACCAAGTTCACAAATTATTGAGCAATCATTCAACTCACTTTTGCACTTCGTAGACAGCCTTCAATCATATACTAGAAGTATAGAACGAAAGAGTAAACAACAATAAACAGAGAAGTGTCAAACCAGACAAAAGAGAGTGCACAAATTCTATTTCAAGGATTCTCTTCTCCAAAAATATGGTCTGATGATTTAGAGGACCACCACAAATTGTCCAGAAATGTCAAGCCGACGTCGGTACAAAAAATTGGACCAAGATAGATCCACGAACGCACCTTCACTTTCTTCAAGATTTACAATATCTCCAGATGCTTTGCTAGAGCGTGAGTCTCATGCTCTTCTCTTTCGACTACCAGATTCTGGAGTTCTGTATATCAAAGGAGGCAGGATAGCCCGCTTTGATACCATGTAAAATGTAGAGCCAATGGATCAATTCCCTTATTTTATTATTCCAAGAATAAGAGCTATTTGTAGGTGTACAAGTAAATCTATCTAATGTAATAAAATCAGAAAAGATCCCTAAATATCTGTACCTATGATTATGCTATAAATACTAGATTGACGGTACATTTTGTAACACTGAGCAGGTAACGGATGACAGCATGATACATCTACACAATCCTTGAGTACGCACAAGCAAGGAACAAGATTTTTTGAAGGCATGGACCCCGACCAATAGCTCTTTTTCAGTAACTGTGTTGTTCATTTGAGCAACATCAAGAGTCTTACTGGCGTAGTAAATAGAGAGAAATGCCTTCTGCGTTCTCTTACCTAGAACAACTCCCACAGTAAGCTCAAATGGCAGATTCAGTCACAGGCTATAATAATTAGTCCAATCACCAATTTTTCCTTGAGTTCATCAAATGCCTTGAAACATGCTTCATTAACTGCCTTGAAGCATGCTTCATCAACTATAAATTTCACATCCTTCTCGAGTAGCTTACACATAGGGTTTGACACCTTAGAGAAATCTTTAATGAAGTACCTTTAAAACCCGGGGTGGTCAAGTGGTTTGGGCTTGGGATTTTTATGTTGGAGGTCTCAAGTTCGAAACCCCTTGCCAGCGAAAGCAGAGGGTTTGGCTTCTAGGCCGAGCTAGCCTGGTGCGGGCTACCTCTCCTGCGTGGGTTTGCGAGCTATTGCATAGGACCGGGGGTTTTATCTTGTGCGCATCCAAAGGGTAGCATTTGCTGGTTTTCCATGTCATCAAAAGGAAAAAATCCTTGGGTGGTCAAAGAAACTCCGCACTCCCCTAGTGAGCACCAAATTTGTCTCCTCACATCGTTCAAGCACTCAATCTAGGTTACTCAATCATCATCGAATGACTTACTGGAGACAGTGAAATTATCATCCATGAATAACTCAAGTCCTCAGCAATGTCTTCGATCATACATGGGATATATTGCCATCATGCACCTCTGAAATGTTGGTGGTGTGTTATATAATCCAAATGATATTTGCTTGAAAGAATATGGTTATAAGGCCTGGTGAATGTCGTCTTTTCTTGGTCCTCTAGAGCAATGACTATCTGATTGTAGCCGTAATACCTATATAGGAAGCAATAGTATTCTTGTCCAGGCTCCAGCTAACATGTCTAGCATCTGATCAATAAAGAATATCGGATAATGATCCTTCCTTGTAGCATTGTTCACCTTTTAGCAATCCATGCATATCTCCACCCAGTCACAGTTCTTGTTGGAATGAGCTCATCCTTTTCATTGGTCACCATTATCATCCCTCCTTTCTTAAGGATACTGAACGGGACTCACCCACATATTGTCAGAAATAGGATATATAATATCCGTCTCTAACCACTTGATAACTTCTTTCTTGACCATTTCTTTTTTTTTCCTGGAGAAGGTAACGTTCTTGACCATTTCTTCTATCACATGATTTAATTGCCTCGGGTGCTCTATGCTAGGTCTGTGGCCTTCTTCTAAGAGTATCTTATGCATACAAAATGCTCGATTGATACCCTGAATGCCTGCCAATTTGCCACCCAACAATTGCCCTCTTGTGTTTTCATAGCACCTTCAATGATTTTTCTTTCTCCAACTCAGAGTTTAGATGATAGAATAACTAGAAAAGTTTCACCTTCACCCAAGTAAGCATACTTGAGGGTCCCAGTGGTCTTTTTAGAGGCTCAAAAGTTACCTTGTCTAATATAAATGCCGGCCATGTCTAATTTTTGCACCTATTTGTTCGCTTTTGCATCTCCATAAATATCACTGCAGACCAAACCTCTTTCTAATGGATCATTGAAGTGATGGGAGGCAGCTCAAAATTATAGTCCCACCACATTAATTATGGACAACTCTTCATAGTGTGCAGGCAGTTTCAGAGCCTCGTATGCATTGAATACTTCTACTTGGTCATGCACTCTCATGGTTTAACTGTCTAGAAGGGACGCCCTGAAATAAATGGGACTTCCGGATCTGGCTCGATATCCAGGATGACAAATTTGCATGAAAAATCAAAGACCCAACTTGCATGAGTACGTCTTCGATAATCCCCTCTAGTCGTGCCAAAGATCTATCTGCCAATGGTAGAACAATAGTAATGGGATGAGGGGTCCCGAAACCTAGCTTCCTGAAAACAGACGAGGACATCAAATTTATAGTTTCCCCTAATCACATAGTGCTTGGGCAATGACCTGCTTCCCAATGATAATTTCAATAGTGAAACTCCCAGGGTCTTTCAGTTTTGTTGGCAAACTTGTTTTGAATCTGCGAAGCGAACTTCAGTAAGTGCTACTGTAGCATACTCAGTGAACTGACTTTTGTTAGCCACAATGACTGTGATATGCTTGGGATACTTGGGGATTCTTTGCAACATGTCTACCAAAGGAACATTAATATGCACCTGATTTTGTAAATCAAGAAATTTCTTGTACTTTGCCGCCTCTTTCTGCTTTATTAACCACTAAGGGAAGTGTGGTGGTTTGGTGACCACATGGTGTACTTGCTTAGCCACCGACTCCTTCGCTGACCGCTCCAGTTCAATTGCATCATTTGCATTCACTTCCTTCTCAGCTTTGCCTTGCTTTCTGTTTCCTTCGGTTCTCTACCATTTCTGAGAGTCACAACATTGGTCAGAGATTTTGGATTCCGCTCAATGTCACTTGGATGTGCTCCATGTGGTCTAGTGTTCTGCCTACCACTAGCTATCTGGTCCATCTGCCTCTCTACATTCTGAACTGCCAAACTCCCAGGGTCTTTCAGTGAGTCTGACCATAGTCAGATGTGACCCCTATAGAGGTATAAGTATCACTGATATCTAGGAAGTTTAGGATGTGCTGATAAGGATCCTCATGCGATAAACCTGTGAGTTTCCCATTAGCTTGAAGCAGTTGTATCATGCTCTGTTTCAGCTCGATTCACCCAGTGATGTTGGGATTGACCAGCTTGATGTGACTTTGCCCAAAAGTAGCGTTGCCACTTCTTGCATTGCTTCCTGGCTGTTAACGACCATATCTACAAGCAAGTGAATTAGTGCTTGTCGATTATCAAGTTGTACAACTTCCTCCTTCGCCTATGAAGTGTCTTTTTAGGTTCTGAGTCAAAATGGTTTTTATGACACAATCCTTCGCAATGCTTGAATAATAAATATAATAATAGCTAATTCTAAGTAAACCATTATTTTTAAACCCCTGGTAATGGCGCGAAAAACATGTTTCTCCCAAAGGCACATGCAAGCGCATGTGGTTGCCAAGTAATATAGTGACTCAAAAGTCGGATATCATACCCATAGGGATTTATGATAAAAAAATTATTAGTCTCTACTATTACTAACTAATTAAACAAGTGTTTTCACCAAAAGTTGATTTGATTATAAACTACTATAAAAATATAAAACTAGGTTATTTATGCTAACAAGTAATCAATGAAGCGATTTCACACTTTAGAATTAACACATAGAGATGAGCATTCCAGGGTAGTGATTGGTTCACCAATCCTATTGAGTTATCAAAATACTTCCTCCTAATCTGAATTATCGACAATTGCTTGGGATTATTAATACATGTAGAATTCTCCCAGATTACCACTCGCTTTTTCAAAGTAGATCGCTGCCTATGTTCCTATGAAATTGATCTATTAAGAAGGCATGACGTTTACAACATTTAATCAACGCAGCAGCTAGGTACGCTCCTATCCTAGTTGCAAATCCTTGCCCTAACTTTGGGAAGTTAGATCACACTGTCTTTAACCTTTCTCTATTCTAGCACTGCCTTTCCCTAGTATGTTAATTATATACTCCATCCCATTTTATGTGGCACTGTTTGACTTGACACACTATTTAAGGAAAAAAAGGAATACTTTTGAAACTTGTGGTCTAAAATAATCCATAGATATTTGTGCGATTGTAAATCATTTCATTAAGAGTAAAAGAAGAATTTTAAAGTTAAATTGTTTCTAATTAGTTAGGTGACATTCTTTTGGGGACGAACTAAAAAGGAAAATGTGCCACTTAAAATGGGACAGAGGGAGTAGTAGATAGAATTTAAATGTTTTCTACACAATCAAGCAATTAATTGCTAGACTACGAAACAATCACAAACTCATCATTCAAACTAAGATAGAAATCTTCAAATGACAATATTCATGGCTCTACCATAAACCCATAACAAGGGGAATTAGCCACTCACGTTCATGATACCATCAGATGAATGTTAAAAGTTCAAGAAACAACTAATAATTGGAAGATGGAAGAAAGACCGATCATTTGTGACACTATTCTGCTTCACAGCATAAAATCTCATGTAAAACATCCGAATCCTTCCTTTTCATCAAAAATATCCGAATCCTTCCTAAGATGAGTTTATGGGCTATTTATAAGAGTGGAAAAATGTCTTAGACCGACTATCCAAACCCACAAAGGATTGGGTGAAACTCTGGATTCTGACTGCTCTTGAATGCCCTGCACAACATGTGCGACAGGAGGTACACTGTATCGACCAACACGGCCAACACATAACCATTTCAGAATTTCTTCAGAGTGATAGGGGACATGCCACATCAACCAACACATTGAATTTGTTGAGATAGATGTCGTGCCGTGTTGATCACCACATCCAATGCTTGGTGAAATTTTCTTCTGCCTCATCTCTGCTGGACTCAGCGTATTGGTCAATGTGGCCAGTTTGGATGCGATAGAGCATGCGCTGCACTGAGCCTTTAATTTCCAAAACTTGGTTGATTTTTGTCTATTCTTCCTCCAGAAGGGTGCATTTTTCGTCCTCGAAGTACCTATATGCATCATTCAAACTCAAATTAGTCCAATTCATCCTAATCATCTTGAGTTAGGCATATTTATCATCATATAGCACTCAAAAGTGATAGAAATGCAGCAAAGTGATGTGTAAAGACATAAATACGTTCAACATCAGCAGAAATCCATGCCAACTTGTGGGGGTGTAAAAACGGCTAGCAAATTTTCTTTAGTCTAGGACTCTTTGTTATTTGGTTTTTGATATTTTTTTGTACTTAATAGGTTCCTTATATTTAGGATTTGTTTTCACGTAGGTTTCTCCCTTACCTAGATTTTCTTTGAGTTGTTATTTTTGCTCAGTTTTGTATGCACTACATTGGCTATATAAAAACCAATACAATGATCAATAAAACCAAAGTCCATCTACTACCATTATATTTTTACTCTTTGGCAACAAGTCAACTCATTTTATCCCTATTGGTGTTAACCTCAACTATTTATTATGATAAGCAGTGAGTCATACTAAAGACTGTGTGCTTCGTGAATTGTTGTGTGTTTTACTTTAAATGACTCCTTTGCATCACTTCTGATGCATATAGGGAGTTGTTTCTCTTTGCTAGTTGTGTTTTTTTCTTTTTAAGTAGCACTCTTAAACAATGGTTTTTATGTCTCTTATAACATGGATTTGCAATCCTAGACAATGATATAGTGATATTGACATTAAATTGATTTCAGGTAGATCATTCAACTGCTGTCGTAGAGATTAAGCTGGAGGGGAGCGGACCATGGAGCCTCGGTGACGATGTCACACTTGTACATACACCTGGACACACCGTAGTGTGTAAATTGTTCTTGTACCTTAGTTGCTTAATCGACATATAGCTCATTGTTTATCTTGTTACCTTAGGGATCCAGATTTAGATGCTCAAGTCGTATTTGGAGCGTTCCAAAAACTTGGAGATCCAACTACAAAACGACAGGCAGCTGATATAACATCTAATTGTGATTTTAACTTTATCAGTGGTCTGATTATTCATTTGTGTATTCCTTATGAATTCATGGTGGTCAAACTTTTAGATTACCAATTGTTGATCAACATGCGATTCACTTTTTATCATGGTAATTTAAGAATCAATGTGATTTCGATTTCAACATTATACAGTGACTTAATGATTCTTTCTAGTTATCCTGCGAAATCATAGTTCAGACTTTTATAGTACCTATTCTAACTCTGTTTTGTGGTTTCGTCATAATGGTAGGGGTCAGTATGCTTGCTATACAAACCACATAAGGTGCTTTTTACTGGAGACCACTTTGCAATGGGTGAACGTGGCTTGACCATTTTTGAGAGATATAACAAGTTTTCAGGTGCATGTTCTTGGCATTTTTGTTATGTTATGATGTTATTGTTGCTGTGGCGGTGACAATGAAATGTCTAGTGGATGTAGGGTGGAGATTTCCCTTAATAGAGTTAATGTCGGCGAAGCATATTCCAATGAAACTTACCTTGATACTGCTCTCAAGATAACCGAGTAAAATGATGTAGTGGAATAATGAATTCATATAGCAGACAAGTTGAACTTGGGACTGCTTCCAATTATTGATAGTTTGCGATCCCTCGCATTGTCTTTACCTGCTTTACCTTTAGCAGTGGACCTGAAATAAGTTCCGTGGAAGAAGAGATTGATCTTTTCTAAGAGACTTGTAGTATATGTCACGATCCGACTCCTCAGGCCATGATGACACCTACCCCAACCCACTATTAGGTAAGCCTAACCCACAGCCCGAAACCATAGGCAACAGACTACCCAACGGAAGACAACCGATAAGAAGTAAAAGCTGCCAGGGATTCGTTCGAAACCTAATGCACGCAAATAAACTATGCTACCTTACTGAATTTAGCATTTCAGACTCTATGGTGCAGTCGAAATTTCCCCCAGAGGTCATCTCGTCAAAAAGTGGATTCCACGTCCAAGCACCATTTTAAACCAAAATCCATCTAAAGGCTCGGAACGAGACCGGATGTCACGAGACACACATGAAAGGTCGTTCTAGACATAAGTCAACGTTTCGGAGTTAACCGCGCTGACGAAATTCTCATTCGAGCACGATTTTCAAGAATGTTGATCAAAGTCAAACTTAGGTCAAAAGCTGAAATGTTAAAATGTCCAATGGCACAAACTCACATCGATAGCCTCAAAAATCAAGCCGACCATGCTCCTAGCTTTAAATGACCATTTCGGGGCTGATGAAATTGTCAGAATTAGATTCTAAGGCCGTCTTCCTAGAGTTTTGACCAAAGTCAACCATTCAAACTCCAAAGAATTCAAAAGGTGAAAATTGGCATAAAAATCAAACGGACGATTAGGCGACTGAATGTAAGGACCCAAACCTCTGAAGGCCTTAACGATGCTTAAAAATTGAGTTCCCGACGTTTTTGACCAAGGTGTCCCTCCAGGGTCACTCCCACGAGCCGTGGGGGCAACCATGGAAGACCCTTGGCTTTGTTCGTGGCTTCATGTGGCTTAAAGAAAGAGTTTTGGGCTTGGTGGCCCTCCATGGCACCTCCCATGGCTCGTGGTCCTCACCACTGGCCATGGAAGGGGCTCGTGGTAGGTGCCCCAACCTTCAAGCCAATGATTTGCCTAAGGCAGCCACCAAAGGGCCCTTGTCGGGCTGTACAACCCAACACGGGTCGTGGTGGGGTCTTGTGAGGCCCAGTCTTTGGAAAATTTTCTAAGTATCAAAGTACCATCTCAGAACTTGGAACTTTTCACGTACTCTACCACGGACCGTGAAACCTTCAGTGGAAACACCCTTGGCCAAATTTTTTCGAAGTGTCAGGGGTGCCATTTTCATGGACCTTTGTACGGTCCGTGGTACCCTTGTACGAGACCCTTGGACAACTTTTTAAGTTCGCTTCATTAATGGTCTTTTCGTAATTTTGGTTTATTTTAAAGGTCTTTTAGGACCTTTACCTATCCTAAGCCCCTAAATCAGATTATACTCACTCTTTACACTCATTCACTCTCATTATACACTTAAACTATAGAATTCAAATCCTAAAACTCTCTCTTCAAGTCTTGTGTTGGGAATTCAAGCTAGGGTTTCAAGAGGGCTTTTCAATTCAAGTCAATTCCATCCTAATTCTTCTAGTTCTTCAAGGTATGTGGGATTGATTCATGATTCCCTTCCAATCATGAAGACCCAAAAAGCTATTTCTTTAATTTCATGATTTTCAAGTATACTTTGCAAATGGATCTCTTAAATTAGTTTTAATTTGTTGAAATTGAGCTATGGGCTGAACCTTTTTATTGATTTTATGATAATTTGAATCTTATTATTATGATTTACATTGATTTTATGAAGAATTAAATATATGCATGTCCCCTTAATTTATGAATCTATGCATGGGTAATTCCAATTATGTTTCAATTGTTAATTTCTTTATGGATTTCTTAAGAGTTCATTTTATTATGTTGATTTAATTATGAATTCCTAATACCCATGTTATTCCTTCATTAATCACGACATATGCATGCACGAGCAAGTATTTTCATGAGATTTATGATGTGGGTTATTGCCCAATTATGATTATGACTCTAATTTCAAGCAAGTATGGTTATGACATGACATGTGATCACATAATGTCTATGATATGACTTTTAAGCATTTATGGGTGAGGATTCACCAACATGTACAAGTATGAATGGGCTACTCCTATGCATGTATTCATGAATCAAAGTATGATTTGGCTTTTAGCCCAAGTATGCATGATTATGAAGTATGTTTGGCTTTTAATCCTAAGTATGCATTAAGATGTTTTGAAAAGACTTATTCTCCTTTTTAAAAACACGGATATGTATATGTATTCCCATAGGATGTTGACTTAGCACCGAATGAGATTGGAGGTGGGGGCTCGACCTAAGGGGTCCTTATATAGTCTCCCTTCTCATAACTATGCGCCAACGCATGTTCATCTTTATGCCCATTTAAGGGATGATTATGTTATGAAATCCTTCTGAAAAGGCCGGGTTGTAAGGAGGGTTGCCATCACACTGAAAAGACCGGGTCGTAAGGTGTGGTGTGGGCAACTTGCCCTATGCATGATTATGAAGTATGTTTGGCTTTTAAGCCTAAGTATGCGTTAAGATGATTTGAAAAGATTTATTCTCCTTTTAAAAACACGTATATGTATATGTATTCCCGTAGGATGTTGACTAAGCACCGAATGAGATTGGAGGCGGGGGCTCGACCTAAGGGGTCCTTATATAGTCTCCCTTCTCATAACTACGTGCCAGTGTAGGTTCATTTTTATGCCCCTTCAAGGGGTGATTATGTTATGAAATACTTCCGAAAAGGCCGGGCTGTAAGGAGGGTTGCCATCACACTGAAAAGACCGGGTCGTAAGGTGCAGTGTGGGCTACCTTTGGCAAGTAGTCCACTCTCAACTCGGTGTGTATCACTGGGAGAATTCATGTATGGCTCGCATGGTTCTAGATGTCGGTTGAGGTCACATCCCCGTATGTTTAAGTATTAAGGCATTCATGCATCATGGAATTTATGGCATATTATTATGACATTCTTTCTTATATTCTTCTTTCTATATATATACGTGTGCCCTTGTCATCTATCATTGAATTGCAGGTTAATATGTTTATAAGCATTTGCATGTCCACATACTTAGTACATTCAAACATACTAACACATACTCTTTTGCCTACATGATCTAACCATGTAGAGACCGGAGACTATCTGCTTCCACCTTTTGACGGCTAGCTTGTTTGAGAAAGAGTTGCTTGTGGTGAGTCCTATCATCCAAGGACAAACCACCTCCTATCTACCTATCATGTTGTGGTTACTTTATGTCTTTACTTTAAGGGTGAGCCCGGGGCATGTCTTGGCCCATCTTATTCTATGAACTAGAGGCATTGTTGGACATCATGTAAACTCTATGTATGAGCTTGTTATGTGTTATGCTTATTGCTTATGGAGACTATGTTTATGTCTATCTCGTGATGTTGATGCTATAATGATATGATTATGATGATATGTGGAAATGTGCAAAGTCCTAAGATCCCTTCTATCGTCATAGAGTGAGTCATACTTACCTACCCCTTAGTACTTGATTGCTATTTGTTATGTGAATTCATGCAACTCCCATCCCCGATGACGTCCACATAGCTTGAGTCCAAAGCCGCGTTTTCCCTTAGAACTATGTGCTGATTGTTTAATTATGCGCTTCCGAATCGATGTTATGTCTATGAATGCTATGAGGCTTGTTTGGAGACTTTTGGGTTCCCATTTGCCATGTCACTCCTAGGCCCTAGGCCTGGGTCGTGACACTGAATTGTCAGTGCCAGCAAGTCATAACTAACTAAAGGTCACTACAGGAAAGTACTAAACGCTGAAAAGATTGGGAAGTAGAGAAAATGACCTGGAGGGTCATTACAACATCCACTACTAAAAAGACTTTCGTCTGCGAAAGTTGAGGACAATTGCAATCTCAAAGCACAAAAAGTCGAGGATGCTGGTCCTGCATGCTCCGCCAGACCCATAGGCACCCTCACAAAGTGAACAATGCCAGGAGAACTTCAGCCCAGAAGAAAATCTCAGACGTACTTCAAAGCTTCCAAAAACTCTTCCAACTCCTTCCTTAACACCAATCCCCACTCAACTGAACCAAAAGTAGCCGAAATTACGAAAATCACCCGAGAAAAACCAAAACCCCATCGAAACCACCAAATTGAGCAACAGGAACCATAGAAGAAACCAAAACAACCTTACCATCTAGAATACCTACCTCAAATCCATAATCCGACATCCCTGTCCATTAGGAGCATCCTGTCGATCCTCAGGTATCCTGAATATTTCCAGCACAATCTGAACCCCATCTCCCAGACTTCACAGCACAACTTTGAAAGAATCATCCATACCACCTAAATATCGAAAAACCACAATGGCCGTAAACAAGGATCCTAGCCTAAGGCAAAGCCCAAAGCCCATACTTGGCTCCCAAAACCAACAATTCCAAGTCGAAACACCACATTCTGAACAAACCACTCTTGAAGCCGGAGTAGGAGCATGAGGATCTTGGGCTCCTTGGTTCATTTGGTTGGTCACGGTTTGTGGCAACAAAGAAATAACGTTTTAATACTCAACATGTGTAACCCCTTCTTCTCCTTGAGGAGCCGGAGGGCTCGGTCACCCTCGAGAGTAGGAGCTCTTTGTGCCGCTCGTCTTTGAGGCATGATCTAGAAGAGCAAAGGACCATCCGTTAGAAAAAAGGAAACCTTAACTTAAGTCTAAAGCACGACATAGATCATGAATAAGTGGATCATTTCTAAAACGCCTCATAGCCTCCTACTCATAGTTGTGGTGCGCTTCATAACCATGAATAAGACTTGACGCGGTGTGTTGGATTTCTGAGTACCATTTACAAACCTAGTTTTCTAATACCAAGCTTGTCACGACCCAAGCCTAGGGACTAGGCATAACACAACGAATAAGGAACCCGAAGGGACACCAAACAAGCCTCCTTAAATATTCATGGCATATTCTTGGTTGCGGAAGCATAATTTAAACAAATAACACATAATTCTAGGGGAAACGGGACTTTGGACTCAAGCTATGGGGGTGTTATGGGGAAGAGGATTAGCATGGACACATAGCAAATAAGGACTAAGGGGCGGGTAAGTATGACTCACGCTATGGGGATATAAGGGCTTAGGACTTTCATCTCATCATCAACATACAACAAGCATAAAAGGGGTAAGGTCTAAGGGAGTTTTCCATGATACATAGCATAATAAGAGTCAAGGTCGTAGGATACATAGCCATATCCAACAACACCTAATACGAATGGAACGGGGGCCAAAACATCTCCCGGGCTCACCCTCAAAAGTAAATGTCCAATAGTAGATAAGCCTTAACAAGCATGAAAAGAATGTGGATGTTGTCCCTGAAATGGAGACTCACCACTAGCAATCTTCAAACGAACTGGCTAGCCACGTGGAGGAGGATGAACAGGAGCTCTAGTTCCTACATGGTTAGATCATGTAGGCAAAAGTATGCGTTAGTACTTGAAATGTGCTAAGTATGTGGGGTGCAATGCAAACGAAGATGTATCTCAATATAAATAAGATGCATAATCATATACAAAGATATAACTCAATATGACATGAATGATCAATGTCTTAGTCAAACATACATGAAGAGTAACCAAATCATATAACATATCATACATAGATGGGAAAGGACCATAACCGACAAATAAGACCAAGCGAGCTACTACTTGAAATCCCGATGTTCACTCCACACCGAATGAAGGAGTGGTCTACTTTGCCAAGGTAAACCAAACACTCGCCTTACGGGAACCTCCCCTTTTCAAAAAGTGCCTCACAAACACCTTACAGGAACAACAACCTTTTTGGTTACCTTACGGGAATTCTCCCTTTTCGATTAATATAAGATAAGAGCCTTACGGGAACTCCACCTTTTTCGGAATATATAAGATTGAAGCCTTACGAGAACCCTACCCTTTTTGGATATTAGGTCGCATGTACCTTACGGGAACTCCCCCTTTTTAGTTAGTCATGCCACAACAATTCACAACCTATGGTGGCAACATAGTTAAGGGACAATGGCTACCTACCAAGGTCCTCTCGGTACTAAGTCACAATCCCAAAGAATATTCAAGTCATAGACATAGTCATAATATGCAAAGCTTTATAATGTCATAATATCACCATAGAGTAGCCCTTCAAAACCAAAGCTTCATAAAATCAAGGAAAGGGTTTTACATCATTCTTAACTTTCACAATATTTCCATAGCTCATATTATGCATAATAGCCCTTCAAAATTCGTAGCATTCATAACTCACATGCCTTGCCATAAGGCTTTTGTTGTGTCAACATAGGAAGCTTGGAACACAACTTTAGGCAAAAATGGTGGGTATGCACATATGTTCAAAATCATGCAAATTTCAAGATTTTAGGACGTGAGGAGAGTAAACAAGGTTCTTTACAAATCATTAAAAGTAACCCACCTTTACAAAATAAAACCTAGTTAGAGCATCTTTAAACCCTCAAATAACCCATAAATTTCACATGTCATTTCAATGCATAATAGTGTACAAAGGTAGAATAGCATGAATTTCTCCATGGTATCAACATATAAAAGAGTTCATAATATTTTCCATAAATAATCGTAACTTGAAAATAGATGAAAAAGAAGGATGGTTGAATTTTGTGGAGGAAAGGTCTCACAAATCAAAACCCAAATACCTTGGTGTGATTGGAGATGGAAATCTTGTGGGAGGATGAAGAGAATCCGAAACCCTAGCTAGCACCTTCTACTTGAATGTCTTGAGGAGGCTTGGGAGTATTTGGGAGGAGTTTGGGACTTGGGATATTTTAGAATGAGTTAGAGTGGAGTAGTTTAGGGCTGAAAAGGGGTTATTTGGGGGATTAAACGACGTAGCATAGGCATAGTATATTAGGAAGTGACAAAATTACCCCTTCTTAAAATCTGTCGGACCAGACCATGAGATCCCAATTACGGGTTGTGGTCCAGTCCACAGGTCGTGGAAAGGGGTCTCGTCCTGGTAACTTTTTGGACCCTCGAGAACCTTCTTTGAAACTCAAACCACAACATCACCTATGGCTCGTCAATCAATCTACGGGCCTATGCTGTTAATTCGCACACCAACTTCAAAAATCATTATTTCCACCAAGTCTAACCACAATTCCACGAGCACAAGTTACGGCTCGTGGGACCATCTACGACTCTTGATCACCTTCGTGCATTGGTGGCCCTCTTAACTTGAGCTACTGGAATTGCACCCTCGAATCCACGAAACCCAACCCCTTCGTGAAACCACTTACACTTAAAAAAATTTCCGGACTTCATTTCTTATGCACTTTTATACTTACAGAGCAGTTGTGGGGTGATACGTTAGCCATCTTTTGTCCATTCAGTTCATCCCAGATATTTTATTGATGAGGACTGGGAGGAAACTATTTTCTTCTTTTAGAAAAATTTTTGCTCAGTGTTTGTAGGGTATATTTGAAATTTGTTTGGAGGTAGTGCTTGGTCATGTCTGCGCTTATTTAGCTTTAGGTTTCTTACTACCTATTAATGTTGCTTTAACGTGAGAGCTGATATCATCTCCCATAACGCTTGCAGTGCCCAAGCAATTGAACAGTCTGAAGTTGATGCTCGACTTGGATTTTGAATGGATACTTCCGGGTGAGTAATGCTTGTTATATAGAAGTTTGACCTGTTTGTGCGTTTCTATATGTACTAATATAAAGATCTAAAAATGAAGCCACACCACTTGGAAAATCAACATGATACTAGGAACACATTAATAGCAAGTAATGGTAATTAGCATGTGCAAGGCTATTACTTGGTAAACATATATCTGTGGTTTGAGCTTTGACAGATGCCGTCATAAGTGTAGTGTTTGACGTAGATGCTACTTTCCCTCATCTTCTGCTAGCAGACCATTTGTCTGAGGTTTGAGCTTTGAGAAATCTATGTTAGTGTAGTGTTTTGACTCAGATACAAATTTGGCTTGCCTTCTGCTTGCAGAACGCATATTTTATTATCTTTGTTATTTTCTAACAATTTAGTGTTCTTCTGCACCACATCCCTCTGGTCACTGTCAATAGTTCTGCTTGCCTATTAGTTCTTAAAACCATCTTAACCTTATATTGGGCAGCAGTGCATTTTCTTCTAGTTTGGTCTTGCAGTTAAGGGTGTTAAATGGATTGGTCTACTCAGTTGGTAAATCAAAATGGTTTGAATCAATAAGGCAGGTTTTGATCTAGTTGATCAAACTTTGCTTGGATAAAATGAGTTGGGTCCAGATATGTAGAATAACAATGCACAACCAACTCTCCAACTTAAGCTTGAACAAGT
Organism: Solanum aculeatissimum; assembly: GCA_038996855.1. Classification (NCBI taxonomy): domain Eukaryota; kingdom Viridiplantae; phylum Streptophyta; class Magnoliopsida; order Solanales; family Solanaceae; genus Solanum; species Solanum aculeatissimum. The sequence continues at coordinate 6,472 of JBCEWC010000559.1, read as the reverse complement.
AACAATTTTAGGGGTTAAAATTGACAAATCTTAGGGTATCAAGTAGATGGGTTGGTCAAAATGAGTTGAGGTTATGATCTGATCCATCCGAAATTACTTGCATCTAGATAATTGGGTCAAGATAGTTGAGCAAGTTGTCACAACCCTACATGTCCACTCAAACTCTGGACAGGTTAGATAAGTTACAGTTTCATTTATCAAAATCGACACCCCTAATTGCAGTTTTCCTTTCAATCATTTTCAATGTTGTGAAATTCAAGTTCCTTTGAACATCTCTTAAATTTACTCCTCTCCCAACCCCCAACTAAGAAGTCAGGTGGATGTTTACTTCGAAGTGTATAATGGCTATTTTATATTTTAATTGAAGTATTACAGCTTTCCACTGGGACTTTCTAATAACAGTTTGTGATTACTACTGATATCTCTGCCAAACAATTCATGCTTATAGTTGCAATGTATGTTGTTTGGACTCTTCAAAACTGTCAATGGGTGCATGTCAGATTTTCTGAAAGTAGTGTATTTTGGGAGAGTCCGACACGGGTGCCGCATCAAAATTAAAGAGTCCCCACAACTTAGGTTGCAATTGTTGAACTTCTCAATTGGTATCACTCAAGTTTCAAACTTTATAATCGGAGAATTGCAGAACACCAGGTTGTTGACAAATCTTTTTCTTCGGTCAATGAAGGAAAGCATAACACAGGAAAACTAGTGTAGCTATTATGAATGGTTCAGTGGGAGCCTTGGCCATGTTGAACAAGAGGGTTTTGAGTAGACTTATAGATTGAGGCACTTGCTCATTTGATGACTCACTAGTATCTGCATGGAACTGTCTATTGTTTCAGTTTTACAGCACAAAATTGTGTTGATTCGTGTAGACCCTCATGTTGGCTTTTGTTTAATATGGATTACTTTTTCTCTCCTCTTTTCAACCAAACAAATCAGATAAATAATCTACCCAGTATTTTCTTGTTCTTCAGGTCATGGTAGGAGAACTAAATTTAGAGATGTTGAGGACAAGAATTCGAGCTTAAGAGCTCTCCTACGGACAAAAATGCAGCTGCTATGAATCCTGTTGCCGATTCCTGTCAATAGGACTACATAGATAAACAGTTGGTTTGTGAATCCATAATAATAAAAGTTCAGGTATAATTGTGCTTGGAATCTGTGGAAGCTTTTGGCCTAGCCAGCTTCGCTTATGAATGTCATGTAATGTTTGATGCTTCTCAGAGGAAAATTACTCGAGAACTTGCTCAGAAATGTATGATATTTTTCGGAGGGAAATCGTTATTTAATGATTTTAGTAATGGCAGGCAGTTAACGTGCCCGAGGAATGCCATAGTCCATTGGATATTCTCACGCTTTTTGTTCTTCTAATGATTTCCACCTGCTGAGCCCTGTTTGTGTATGAATTCTCTTTTATAGCAGTTCTTATCCATTTTACACTCCTAAGTCCTAATGTGTGTGTCGTTTGTGCTCTATCCTCTGTTTCTTTTTTCTTGCTTTACCTTCTAACCTGTTCATTTCTTTCCAAAACTGACAGAGATTAGTTTCTGAGAGGTAAAATAGTAACTATATATTTTCCTCTAATAAGAGGAAGAATGGATGGAGGGAAGCAGAGATAAATCCTGCAATCTTGGACGATGTACAAATGTCTCCCTAGGGTGCAAACAGAATGTGTTGCAACCTGCAAAGGTCATACTACTCTTCTCAAGTGTAAGGCATGTGCGATTGGTTGCGAAAAGTATCTGTTCTCCAGTAAGTTAATGCTATAGTTGCAAGCAACCTTTCGAAGATTGGGAGATTGATAACTGAATTGCATGGGTTATTTACAACGCAAGGATTCAGAGGCTATTTCAGGATTCTAACAGAGAGGGTTTCGAGAAAGTAACCAAGGATTATGGAAGAAAGAAGAAGATTGAATGTAGATTAAGCAAAATGTGTCTATCCATATCATTCACAATGACTTGTACAAGCATTTATAGTTGAATACAATGAAAGAGATTGAACTAAATCAGTTGCTAACTGATTTCTTGAAACTAACTAAATTCCTAACTCTGTACCGATTCCAATTGATTTTCCTGCTAAAATTATTTACTACTTTGCTGACTCATCTAATTTGGATATATAATAACCGTACTATCCCCTCAAAAAATTCCTTGTCCTTAAGGATCAAAAAGATGGAAATCTGGTCTTAAGGATGTTCAAATACTCCCAAGAAGCAGCATCTGCTCACAGGTCTTTCCATTTTAGCAAGACTAGTGCTCACAGGTCTTTCCATTTTAGCAAGACTTGTGCCACTGCCTTACTACCCTTCTTAACCATCCTTCTGCAATGTGGTTTCAGGGTTTGAAAGTAGGGATTTTCCAGATTAGTGGTGGATGGATAAGTCACTTGGGAAGGAACTTTATAACATTTCTTTAAGAGGGACACATGCATTGTTGGGTGAATCTTCACCGAGTTTGGAAAGAGCAAGGTATATGCCACTGGGTCAACCTTTCTAATAATCTGAAATGGGCCATAGAATTTAGCAGTTAGCTTGTGATGAAGAGTCTTTGATATAGTCAATTGTCTACAAGGTCTTACCTGGAAGTATATACCCAAACGCCAACCAAAAAATTTCTGCCACTTCTATGCTTGTCAGCCTATTGTTTCATCCTCAACTAGGCTGGTATCAGATGATGCTTCAATAGTTAGTTTCAGTTCTCTATTGATGAGAGTATTATCTATTTCAGCTGATGAGGACTCACCTGGAAGGTACGGTAAATGCAATGTAGGAGGTCTGCCATAAAGTGCTTCATAAGGAGTTAGGCCAATAGTAGAGTAATGTCAAGTATTGTGCCAAAACTCCGCAATAGGTAGGCAATCATACCACCCTTTAGCATCTTCAACACAACAACATCTCAAATAGGTCTCCAAACATCTATTAAGAACTTCAGAGCCCTCTGATCAGTTCTGATAATGAATTTTTTCCCAAGTAAATACTAAGACCATTTAGAAACTGCATGTATATAATAGTTAATAATTTCCTATCATAGACAGACATGTATGCATGTCTTGGTGAAAGGGTCTTGCTGATAAAGGCAATAGGATGACCCTGCCGCATCAGTACAGCTTCAATGCCATACCTACTGGCATGTGTTTCTACAACAATAGTCTTGTTTGCATCAAGTAATGCTAGAACAAGAGTCCTAGTTAAAGCTTCCTTCAGTTGTTCAAAAGCATTATTAGCAGCTAGTGACCATTTGAAACTATCCTTCTTTAAAAGATCAGTTAATGGTTTACTGACGATGCCAAACCCCTGTATGAATCTTTTGTAATAACCAGCTAATTTAATGAAACCTCTTATTGCTTGATAGTGGTTGATACTGGCCAATTTCGAACAACAATGAAATGGCCCAAATATTCAATTCTATCCACTCTAAAGAAATATTTGCTTTCCTCGGCTAGTAACTGATGCTCCTTCATTTCTGCAAGCACATTTCTTAGGCGCAACAGAAGGTCTTGAATAGACCGACTATAGATCGAAATATCATAAAAAACACTAAGACTTCCTAAAAAACTTTTGACACACACTATTCATTAACCCTTGAAAGGTTGCAGTGCATTAGATAATCCAAATGGCATTACCAAATACTCAAAATGCTCTGAGTGAGTTTTGAATACTATTTTTGGTATGTCTTCTTTGTCCATCCTCAACTGATGATACCTAACCGTAAGGTCTATTTATTGAACCTCTAAGTTCATATAAGAGATCTTCTATCAAAGGTGTAGGGAATTTGTTCTTAATAGTGTGCTTGTATCATCTGAACCTTTTCCATATGCATATAGGTCCAAACCCAATGACTTCCAAGTTGCACATATATTTCAAGGTCATTTTCTAAGTATTTGAAGTGTATCAGATGTGGTTTAGAGTCATAAAGAACCTCTAACATCAAGCCAAGTTCAAAGCATTTTAATTGGCTAAGTTTCTAGATGAGTTTATATAAGGGTCAACTTCAAACAATCATATCTTTCAGCATATAAAGAGTTAAGTGGCCTATTACCTATCAAATCATAGATCTTTGAGTCTTCTTTGTGATGGCACCAAGTTTGCCTTAATTTGAGTTCAGAGTAAAAGGTTATGACTATTTTATTGGATCATGTTTGGACTGGGCAACTCGGCAAGTTGGGGGTCAATTCGGTGACTCGTCGAATAGGTTCGACGCATTGTTGATGATCTCACCGAATAGACTCGAACACCTTCAGAAACTATAAAATCAGGCAATTTGAAGCTCCCATTTGGTGACTCACCAATTGGGTTTGCGATGGGACCTTCAGATTATCGATTTAGTAGACGAAACTCATTAAAAGGTCATTTTTTCGGTTATGATGACTTTCTTATATTTTAAGAAGGGTATTTTTGATCTTTTACCCTCAATTAACTTCCTCTAAGACTATATTATGGCCTAGTAACCTTCCCATTCATGCCAAATATCAGATGCATCAAATTCACACCTTCTAAGTTCTCTCAAAGAAGAAGCTAAGGTTCTTCATTTGCAAACCTCAGTCTAAAGTTTCAAGTTAGCATTTCCCTTCTAGGTATGTAAGGCTATTCATAACATTGAATTGATCCCGTCCATGCGCCCCAAATCTAAATTTTATTGTTAAAGCATTTAAGTTTAGTTTTAGCCCTAAATTACTTTCAGTTTGAATGAGTTACTCTCTCTTCCATTGAGTTCTATATGTACATATTTAGATGATAATTATTTCAACGTTGTGAGTTTTTGAAGTTGTTCATGCTTACTTTCTCATGAACCCTACTTGAGTTAAAATTCAATGTCTTATAGTATGCATTATTTTGAGTTGATAAAGACGGTTTTTATGCATTGATGCAAAGTAAGAGTTTTCCGAAACATGAGTGTCCAAAAATGTATGTATATACATACATACATACATGTATATATATCTGTGTATACACATATATATGTATCTATATGTATATAGATCCGCCTCTTACTTTCCTACCTTCCCAGACTAGCTAGTCAGGGCGAAACATTCTTAGCATTAGTAGTTTTGGCACGATAGACTCGTGAGATGTGACCTCATGATGGGTCGGTGGGAATACTCATGATCGTGCATTCAATCAATTTCCCTTGGAAACGATAGTCAAGGGATTAGTTACTAGTTCCAATTTGATACAAATTTATATTTTTTTGGAATTGGTTAGGCTGTGTTCCTATCCCTTCCCTTCTTTTAGCACGAAATCTGGGAAATTTCTAAAATATCAAATGCGATATTTTGCTATTATGTTGCTAGAAAGACCTTCTGTAAAAGACATTGGGATCATAGCTGAATTATCCTCATTACGATATTAGGTTGGCATTCCATTCGTTCGCTCAAACTGGACATTCAATATTTATATATCAATTTATCGGTTTTTCTTGACTACTTGTCCTTAAGTTGAGGTGTTGCACTTTTTGGTGTGGTATCACTAAAAATAAAGATAAGTTATGAGGGGAATATAGTATTCATGATAAGTCCTTCTTCCATACTAAAATCATAATTGAAGCACCCACAAAGTAACACGTTGATTTCCAATAATCTCCAGTATAATGCTCCTGTTTAAACTACTAAAACATTTGATTCTTTTAAGTACTTTTTTCTATAGCATCAACAACCAAGTCTAGGCCTAATGCCATTTCACCCAACTCAAACTATCCCACCGGGGATCTATACCTTCTACCATACAAAGCTTCGAATGGAGCCATACCAATACTAGCGTGGTAACTATTGTTGTAGGCAAACTCGATAAGCGGTAGATGATCATCCTAATTTCCCTTGAACTCCAACACGCTAGCCCTTAACATATCCTCCAAAGTTTGAATTGTCCTCTTGGCTTGACCATCAGTTTGTGGATGGAAAGCGGTGCTCAATTTAATCTTAGTGCCAAGCCCTCTTTGAAACAATATCCAAAAGTGAGAAGTAAGTTGGGTACCACGATCTGATGTGATAGACCTTGGTATACCATGCAACCTCACCAATTTCCGAATATATAATTTCGCATAATCCTTGGTATTATAAGTAGTCTTGATCGGTAGAAAGTGAGCCGACTTAGTCATTCGATCAACAACAATCCATATAGAATCACACTGTCTACGAGTATGGGGTAACCCAACTACAAAGTCCATATTCACATTTTCCCACTTTCAAGTAGGAATTTCAATATCTTGGGCCAAACCACTAGGCCTTTTGTCACGACCCGGATAGGGGGGCCTAGATGTGACATGGCGAAAGAGGACCCAAAGACCCTCAATCAAGCCATCATAGCATCATTACACTCATCATTGGTTCGGAAACGCGGAAGCTCAAACATGTAGCACATAAGCTCTAAGGGTTTAGGGGCTTGTGACTAAAGATATGGGGACAATTCGGGAATGGGAGGAACATGCTTGCACATAGCACATAATCATACATCATACTTAACATTAAATCC